>MU741343.1:147459-163964 GCA_026770625.1 Nicotiana glauca
CACTTTATTTTTGATATCCAATCAGTTGCCATGATGAATTAAGCTTAGCAATTCAAAGTAAATATATTTGTTCAACGGCAATTCAAGATAAATATATTTGTTCAATGCTGGAGTTGACACCCTAAACATGTTTGAAAAAGCTGCTAGTGACATTTTAAAGCTTTCTAAAATACTAGTAGTAGTACTTAGATTTTATAAATCAGTTCAAGAAATTAGAACAACTTTTTTTACCCTTTACAATTTGTTCTAATTCAGATCTCTTATGGAACTTTCTTAGTATATCATCTTTCATCGTGAGAACTTTAATTCATAGACTATTAAGTGAATCAATTTTCATGTTAGTCCTTGATTTAACTTGTTAGTATATGTTTGAGTGTGGGATGAGGGAGAGCAATTATAGATTATTTTAACCGCTCGAATACTTGCTTACCTTCTGATTGTGGTTAAAAAATCAGTCTGGATCAGGCATACCAACTGATCTTTGCTACAGAGGTTGAGCTGTAGAACACCTGTAATTTGAGTAAGAATGGCAAACCACTTCACTTGTTGTGGATAGCTGAGATTATCAAGCTTCCCTCAGGAGAGCCAATAGGCAGATCTTTTTAATTCTTATAAATAAATTCTCTAATTGAACTTTCTCGCCCTTGAAGTTTTGTAAGCTCATAGCATGTTCCCCTGTCTCTTATCTCCACCGTGCACCCATTCTGTCTAAAAGGACAACTCCCTGCAAAGCTAGTTGATTTGGGCTATGTATCAAAAGCTGTTATAAATCTCATGTATAGTTCCTCATTATTTCTGACCCAGCTTCCATCTTTTTACCTGTAATATAGGTTGTGCTTTTCTTTGTCATTTTGGCTCAAAATGCTGTTATACATGCATACGAGATAACTACTTTATGAGAGAAGTAAACTGTTGCTTACAGAAGAAAAAATTTACTAGGAAATATAATCTGATGTAGATAACTCATAATGGAGCTTTATTGTGTTAAAAATTTTGCTAGGTCGTAGTAGATCAAACTTTTGTTTAGTGAGACATCCTTTATTAAGAATTACAAAGTCATATTCCTACTGTGGGCAGTTTTATTTTAATGATGCGCTGTTATTTGGCCTAATTCAGATCAACTTTTCATCTTGCATTTGCTTCCGTTTTGTTGTTGAAAAAGTGAATCTCTGCTTTGAATAGCATTTCTCAGTTTGACTAAGTTACAGATCATTTTGTCATTCCATCACAGTAGTTTTAAGTGTATTTAAATATGTATTGCCTTTTGTGTTTTGGATAACCTTTCCTTTTTTGAAGTGGTTTATTCTCATGATCAATGCTATATTGGACATGCAATCATCTTCTGCAAAATTTCATGGTTGTTGAGGTTTCTGCTACATATTTGAACTCTGAATTGGAAGTGTCTTGAAAGAATGATTAGTTTAAAAGATTCTTCTTTTTATGAGTTGTTTTATTGTATATTTGTATGGTTATTGGATCAGATACCACCTTCCCTTTTGAGTAGTGAAGTATAAAGAAATTTAGTTGATTGATAGAAAGCATGGGTTAAAAAGAATAAAAATGCAGAGTGAAACATGGCGAAAAGAAGTAGCTTGTAAGTTGTAACTAGTTGAAATGCAGAGGGAAGGTTCCACATTTGTGGTATTTGTCGTTATGTCCATCTGCAAGGCTGAGTCATCTGTATAAAAGCTAAATTCCGCAGTTAATTTCAGTACACTTGTTGGGAGCTCAGAAGATAAGTGAATGATTGACTAAATTCTACCAACTTGTGAATGATGATACTTTTTTTTTCTTATTTGGACATTTGGTTTTCTTTGTGTATTTTCGTTTATGTGATGCTTTAGTGCTATATTAGAATCATTGTTCCTTGTGATTTTTACAAGTTAATATATGTTCTTATTTGCTTCCCTTGTGATTTTCTTGTTTTTCTTATTTCCATATTTCTGAGCCGAGGATCTATCGGAAACAGCCTCTCTGCCCTATCGGGGTAGGGGTAAGGTCTGTGTATACATTACCCTTCTCAGAGCCCACTTGGTGGGATTTTACTGGGTAGTTGTTGTTGTCTAGTTCTTTGTGGGCTTAATTTTGTTTCTTGCAATTGATTCGTGCTTTTTTCTGGCCATTTTTTTTTTATACTTGTGCTTATTTTTCTTTTCTTAACTTGACAGTTTTGAGATGACTATGAATCAAGGAGCGACTACAAGGAAAAGCAAAAAAGAAACAAACTCACAATATCTTCCAACTGGATCACTTTCATCGTTGGCAAAAGAAAAGTTTTCGGTGTTGACAACCAAAAGAGCTGTTCCACCTAATTTTTCAAATAGACAACCAAAGCATCCAAGGTTAGGATCTCAAGTGCAAAAACCAGTGCGTCAATTGCCACTTACCTCTCATGTACCACAAAAAGTACAAGAACAAGTACAACAAGTACCATTGGATTCTAGCTCTCCTGTAGCAACAAAAGGGCAAGAATAAGTGCATCGAGCGACGCTATACTCTACAGCTTCTGCTGCACAAGCAGTACTAGAACAAGTGCAGCAAGTGTCGCAATGTTCTACAGTTTCTGCTGCACAAGCAGTACTGGAACAAGTGCAGCAAGTGTCGCAATATTCTACATCTTCTGCAGCACAAGCAGTATTGGAACAAGTGCCGCAAACGTCGCAAGGTTTGAAGTTCCCTCGGTACATTGGCAAGAAATTCAACCTTTTGTCCTCTGAATATACATAACTGGAAGAAACTATACAAAAGAGGATATGTGGACATATATCAAGGTTTGAAGTTTTCATTGTTTCAATTGTTAGTTGATAATATTTCATATTTTTGCTCTAACTCAAGTACACCAAACTGTAGACAAAATATGACATTCATGATGATGGAAGAGAGTGGGCTTTTCAATCAATTCAAAATGCTTGGAGAAGGTACAAGTGTTGGTTGAAGAAAATATACTATGACCCCTATGCCAATGACGAACTTCGAATGGAAAAAAAGCCTTCATATGTTTCAGAATCTGAGTTTAAGTACCTTCTTGAATACTGGAAGTCTGATATAGCTCAGGTAAGTTATAGACACAGTAAACTTGATTTTGGACAAAGAGAATGATTAATTCTTTTGAAGTTCATTCCTCACATTGTCTTCGTGTCCAACACTTTTTAGATTATCAAAATGCATAAGGCAGAAATGTATTAGATGTTTAACATAAAAGCTTACTTGTTGCAGCAAACTTCGAAAACTAATACTGGGTGTAGCAGATGACAGATTTCAGTAGCTTTGCAAATTGCTTTTGCTTTTGAATAGGTGATATCCAACCTTGATATTATACACTGATATTCTAAAGTCTATGACTAAAATGCATATTAACATGATAAAAACTAGCCTATTGTACTCAAACATGCTATGTCTTGCTGCTAATTCCTTGTACTGCCCCTTCATACATGAATTATGCTTCTGTTGTTCCTCCTTTTTTCCAAAGTTCATCATTATACCTGCATATTGTAATTGGACGATTTCCCATGCTGCTCCATTTAGCACGTTGTTACAGTAGATTGAAACATATGTGAATCTGCCACCTTTGATGACAATTGTGTGTGATCTCCATCTTGAATTTGCATTTCTCTTTACGTGGCATCCCTTATGGAATATCATTGATGAGAAAAACATTGGGTACTACTGTTTCTAGCCTATTCCTGGGCACCATGTCAAATTTTACTGCTGTCTCTAGCTTATTCTTGCTGCTGCTGCTTATATGACTGGGCAGCAGAGTGCCCTGCTTTGCCTCTACATTTCTGGTTGCATTCATCAGTAAGTTTGTCCTTGCCTCCATGTCTTTGCCCAGCCTTAACTTCCTTCCTGTTGACTGAGTGCACAACACTAATACCATCGCATGGAGATTCATCAAAGTACAGGGCAAAGACATATCATTATCACCTACAAAAAAGATAAAACTATTAGTAAAAAGAGTTGTTACCATGTTCTCCTCCCATACGACTTGAACATGATACTGAGTTGAATAGCTTTTACATTGATTCTTTGGTTTGTGGGAAGTTATATATAATTTTGAATGGCATTGCCCTGTGTTGTGTGTTCCTAAATCCTTTAAAAGACTTGACCTTTCATTTGTATTTGAATTTGAATTGTTAACTAATATTTAAAGAGATAATGATTTTATTTATCCTCTTTTATAGATGGAGAAAATGAAGAAAGGGAAGATCAAAGGAATGAAGATCATGCTTAAGAAGATTTTTGGATTGTTGCTGAAACTCTAAATGTTTTAGGAATCTTTTGTTATCAAACATTTTGAAACTTCTTTAACTTTTGGATTGTAAAACTTATGTACTGGGTTCTTAACTTTTGGATTATTAAACTTATGTACATGGGTTCTAATATTTTGCTTTTACGAATATTACAACTTGGATTGTAAATGTTTATGATTAGTTTTATTTTGTGATTTATATAGATTATTGTGTATTATAATTTAATTTAAATATTTATTTACTATTAGGGAGTATATTGTTGGCTCAATTAAACCGTTACAATAGCTTACCTCAACCGTTGCTATAGGTAACAAAAACCGTCTCAATTAACCATGTAAACTGTTGCAAATAGTTACTATAAACTGTTGCAGTAGGTAAACAAAACCGTTGCCATAGTTACTATAAACCGTTGCAATAGATAATGCACACCGTTGCATTAGAACCTGTTAGATTGTTGTTACTATAAACAAACCGTAACAATAGTTATTAAACCGTTGCAAAAGCGTCAGAAAATTGTCGTAATATCCTTACTTAACCGTTGCAATAGAAAGCATAACCGTTACACAAACATATATTGCAACGCCTTTGAACCGTTCTAATTTATTGAAAATACTCGTCGTGATAGAATGATAAATAATCGTTGCAATAGATTGCTATAGGGCAACAGTTTTTAGAACCGTTGCAGTAACCGTTGCAGTAGAGCTATTGCAATGCGACCTAGTTAGACGGACGCAAAAACGTTGCAATAGATCTATGGCAACGGTTTACTTATGTAGTGCAACGGTTTTCTTTGCGTTGCAATAGGTTTATTTTCCAGTAGTGAATGCGTGATGCTTTGTGTATCGCGTTGTCCTTTTATACTAAATTTTGAATCCACTTGGCTTCTTTGTGTGTTTACTTCTTTGTATTTTGAGTCATCTTAGAAAACATTCTAGCTCCACCGCTGTTCCAAAGATGATCGCAACTGCAGAAGATCAACCAATGCTGAAGGCAAGATGAGAACTGAGGGATATGTTGTATGATATTTTAGTTTCATGCACTGACTTGGCATGCTATTTGGAAACAACCTCTCTACCCCAGGTAGGGGTAAGGTCTGCGTACACACTAACCTCCCCAGACCCCACTAAGTGGGATTATACTGGGTTGTTGTTGTTGTGGTTATTGTGTACTGTCTTGGCATGCTGATGTTTATATTGCATTTCATGTGTTTATTGTGCTTTTAGTTTTCAACTACATTGAATTATAAGACTGGAGCTCAACATTCTGGAGCTGCAATTTCTCTGGACTTCCTAATGATTGAGAAGCTGAGGAATTGAAGCTCAAATAAGTCTCTTTGTAATTCTGTAATTAATATCATTTTGTCACAAGTCAACTAGTCATTGGATTCAGACAGTAAATTGGTCACTCATATTTGCTGACTGGACTTCCTTTCTTTTATTCCTGATGATCAAGAAATCTGTTTGGGGCCTTAGTACTAACCGCAACCTTCGAAATAATGGGCTCGTCGCTCGCTCTACCTGTTTTCTTCTGGACTTCCTTGTCAGAATCAATAGGGGTTTCTTCTTTTGCTAATTGTTACTACATAAAAGGGCCAAAAATACCCTTATAGTTTGGTAAATGGTTTAAATTTACGCTCCGTCCATCTTTTGTCAAAAATGCACACAATGTTATCTTTCAGTCCAAAATTACCCCCGCGACTAACGGAATATTATGTGGTCCCTTTTTAATGCGCTGACATCATTTCATTGGGACACATGGCTTTTTATTTCTGGATTGAATCAACCCGACATAGATTTTGACCCGCCCCATATCATTTGTCTTCTTCCTCGCTATGATTCAAGCTCAAATCTGGGGCGGGTTTATTCAATCCGGAAATAAAAATCCATGTGTCCTAATGAAATGATGCCAGGGTATTAAAAAAGGGAACACATAAATATTCCGTTAGTCGCGGAGGTATTTTTAGACCGAAAGATGACGTGTGCATTTTTGGACCATAAAGATGGATAGAGCCTAAATTTAAACCATTTACCAAACGACAAGGGTATTTTTGGCCCTTTTCCGTTGTTACTATGAAATCCTCGGCCTGTATAGTTTGAAAACTCATTTCATTTGTATGCTATACCAAGAAGATTCACTGGCGTCCGTAAAGTTCGTCAAAAATTTCATGTATTAGCAAAGGGAACCCTATAAAATGGATTTTGGTTGAATCCAAAAATACACCGTGACCTTTAAATTCCGGGTTTGCCTCTACTCTCTCCTTTTTTATTCCCGTTTTGGGGACAACTTATTCCAATCATTCCCCCATCCCCCCCTCCAACCCCAAAAGAGAATATTCTTCTCTTTCTTCTATATTATATTATTATCTTTCATTTTAATTTAATTTTTTAATTTTCATTAAACAAAATATATATTTTATTTTAATTAATTTGTAATTTTCATTAAACAATACCATAAAATTTTAAATAATATAATTTGTAAGCAATTATTATAGATTAACTAATAATTCAAATACAAGTGAAATCATTGCGATACAAGATTAATTACATAACGATAAAATTCATTCAAAATACTACATAAATATTCAACTTCAACCTCTAGTATTCCCACATAAATGATCTATTAATGCATTATGAAGTTCTAAATAAGCATCTTTGTCCTTAATTCTTCTGTGTCGAGCAAAAATTCTTGAAATCGTTGATTTTCATCTACTGCCATTTCTACTGTTGGAGGTGGACCTTCCAAATCATCTTGAATTGGTGCATTAAGATCACGCTCATTCTCGATTATTATGTTGTGCAGTATAATACATGGATGTAGAAGAAGAAAATAAAGTTTTAATGGTGGATGTGGATTCTATTGTCGATTCGACTTGTCGTGAATTTATGCGACAAGAACAACAATGAATATTGTATAAAAGAAGTCAACAATATCCTCAGTCACAACCACAACAATCCTCGGCCCCATTCACTCAATACTATAATGATTTTGGTGTATCTGGAAACGACATACCTCCCTACTAAGTTATTATGCTATTTACCGTAGTTTTAGTTTTTATGTATTTTAATTTAAGGTATTTTCATTTTTACTTTTTAATTTTAGCAATATCTAATATTTTATATTCGCACATTTCAATTTTAGCAACATCTAATATTTTATATTTGCACCATTTATTTTTTGAGATGATTATATATTTTTTTGTACAATTATAACTTATAATAAAATTAACTTATAATTTTACATAAAAATAATAAATGCAACAACAACAAAAATAACCCAGTAATAATCTCACTAATGGGGCCTGAGGAGAGTAGAATATACGCATACCTTACCTCTACCCATGAGGGTAGAGAGGCTATTTCCGTGAGACACTCGGCTCAAAAACGAAAGATCTATAACAACAACAGAAAACGAAATAAATGCACGAAAATTAATGTATCAAAATTATACGCCAAGTTAAGATGTAAAATTAATATTATAAAAATATTACATAAATATAATTAGGTATATATAAGGAGATAAGTTAAAAGAGTTAAACAATAAAATAATGATAAAATATGTATAAATAATAATGAGGGAGATGAATAGTATCTGTAACGACCCGACTGATCGTTTTGAGTAATTAAATTCGGTTGGCAGTTTGAGGTCACGAGCAGCTTCATATTATGTGTATCAGCTCGCGTGTATGGTTGGATTCTGTTTCAGGATGAATCAGAGTCGAATTGGAAGAAGGAATATAGTTTTGGAAGCTTAAGCGGTGAGAATTTGACCAAAATTTAACTTTTGAGTAAACGACTCTAGAATGGATTTTTAATGATGTCAGTAGCTTCGCATGGCAATTTTGGACTTACGCATGCATTCGGATTTGGAGGCCTGTAGGGTAATTTGAGGCATTTCGACGAAAGTTGGAAAAGTTAAAGTTTAGAAAATTGAGAGGTTTGACCTATAGTTGACTTTTGTGTTTTCAAGGTCAGAATGCGATTCCGAAAGTTGAAACAACTTCGTTACAAAATTTGGAACTTTCCTGCAAAATTTGGTGTCGCTTGGAGTTGAGTTGATATGGTTCGGACGCTTGGTTGCAATTCTAGAAGTTCATCGTGATTTTCATGCGTTTTGGCATCTGATTCATGGTTCTAGAGGTTATTTTGATGTTTCGATCGTGCGAGCGAGTTTTTGTTATGTGTTCAGACTTGTGTGCGCGTTTGGTTTGGAGCCCCGAGGGCTCGGATGAGTTTTGGAAGCGTTTCAGAGTGTTTGGAAGAAACTTCTGATTTTTCAGCTATCTGATCTTGCATTTGCGAGCAAAGGGTTACATTTACACGACTTTTGCGGGCATTGTATCACATTTGGGAAAATGGCAGGAACTGGCAGGCTTCGCAATGCGAAGCAGTCTCGCAAATGCGAAAATGAACTGGGTAGGGAAGGTTCGCAATTGCGAAGTTCTGGGCCGCTTTTGTGAAGTCCCTTCACATTTGCGAATCATCACAATTGTGATGGTGACAAAATAAATCAGGATTCGCATTTGCGAAGATTTCTTCGCTTTTGCGAGTTCACATTTGCGAACCTATCTGTAGCCTGCTAAAAGGTGGATATTCCGAGTTTGTACTCATTTCTTATATTCTTTGAACCCTAACTGCGAGAATGGGCGATTTTGAGAGAAGATTTTCATACCAGATCATTCGGTAAGTGTCCCAATCAATTTTCAACTATATTTTGTGATTATATCTTAGATTTAACATAAAATTCATGAGAATCTAAAGGAAAATTTGGGAAAAATTGTGAAACCTTTCAAAAATGATGATTTGAGGGACCAATCATATCAGAATGGGTATTCAGTTTTTCTAAAATTTGTCGGGTTCTGAGGTGCGGGCTCGGGGAGTTGACTTTTGTTGACTTTTTGCAAATTGTGTAAGAATTATAGTTTTGTTAATTAAAATTATTTTCTCTTGTACTGTTTGATGTATTGAAGTCATTTTTGGATAGATTGAGCCGAGCGTTGATGAATTGGTAAAGAAAAAGCTAAACCGAGTATTGAATTGGCCGAATTGAGGTAAGTATTTTGCCTAACCTTGTGTGGGGGACTTTCCTTTAGGATTTGAGTCTTCTATGCTAATTGTAGTTCATGCACATGAGGTTACAAGTGTGCGCTTGGACTTATTTGTGGAAAAATTACCTTTAAGGTTCTTAGGTCCTTATGCTCATTAAGTGGGAAGTTTTTCCGATATGATTGGATTTCCTAATTGCTTGTTTTACCTCTATATGCTCTTCCATGTGACGTTGTTGGCTTTTCTCTAGCTCTTACTTGTTACTTGGAACTTATTTTCCTTAATTGAAGTGTTTGCACTCCTTATTATTTTTGTTTTCTCTTGATTGTGAATTCCTCAATGATCCCGTGCATATATGCTATGTGTCCAAATTGTTGTGGTTGTCTGTGTAGTTATCATGTGCCTTTTATATCTTGTTGTTTTGTGAAGGTTGTGGTGCTTCTTGATTTTTTTGTGTTTTCTCTTGTTGCCGTGTACTCATACTCTTGGTGGTAGAAATACTTGTGATTGGGTCGTTGTTGATTTCAAACTATGCTGGGTTGCTGATATGTTGAGGAGGAATAAGAGAGAAATTATGTTGTCTGGTGGGATCGGGTTGCACGTCGCTACAATGAGTAATAAGGACGGACATGTGGGATCGGTTTGCACGCCGCAAAAGGAGCAATAAGGGTGATATATATATTGAGGAGTAATAAGGGTGGACTAGTGGGATCGGGTTGCACGCCGCAACAAGAAGTAATAAGGGAGAATGATCATGTTGTTACTCATATGACGATATATATAACCTATTGCTCTTATTGTATAGTTAAGGAAAAATAAGGGAGGGTTGGTGGGATCGGGATGCGCGCAACATCCATATATATATATATATATGCTTGTGTATTCCTCTTTAATTGTACAAATTATTCGGTGATTTTACATTTTATTTAGGATTTGGTTATTATAGCTGAATACTTAGAAGACCCTAGTTCATTTATTTAAGACTTTGACAATTTGTATTTCGGGTCTCACTGAGTGAATTCATTTTTAAAGTAAATTTACTGTGTTGAAATATTTCCTCGTGTCATGTTAAGTTATTAGTAAACCGTGACTTAAAATAAAGTAAGTAGTATTACACTGCTATATACGATTTTTAAATTTGAACTCGCCGTGTATATATACACCTTTCAATAATTCAAATTACTATAAATGTTATGTTTTATTTCAGTTAGTTTCTCTTAAATTTCCTTAACCCGATAACATTGAATCTTACTTTAAAAGGAATTTCTACTAAGTTTTAATTTATCTAAATCCTATATTATAGGTAATAATTCATTCGATGTTGTATTTTATTTGAAAAGGGTATTTTTTTTATTCAGATGATTTCTAAAAATAACTTCCTCTTTTCTTGCTGATTTCTTAATTGATTTAGAAATTGTAATCTACCTTATGTTGTATAAATGAGGCTCCTTGGACATCTTGATTACATTCATTATGGACATTACGTACTGGGTAGCACGAGAATATTGTTGTACAAAGTGAGATAGAAATATGTGGACACAAGGTGCCATGTGTGCTAAAGATTTTGAAAATTGAGGTTATGATATGAGACATCGAACATTCAGAATTGTGTATCAGAAATGATGTCATTGATTGAGTTAACATTGCCTTCTTGATTCGAGCACATTTTTACTTGTCCGTGTCCCAGCTATGTTGGAGTTAATTTACTTGGTTCTCTTTCATTTTTATCCGTGTTTTCCTTTATTTTCTCTACTGTTTGTAGTTTGATTTCTCCCTGCTGTTGTTATTACTTTATTATCTTTATCTTGATATTTTATTATCATATTCTGTTCAATTCATTTGACCAGTAGGTCTCTTGACTGTTCCTCATCACTACCCTACCAAATTTAGTCTTGATACTGACCGGGCACCGCCGTTGTGAGCTCATACTACACTTCTGTATATTTTTTTGTTTGTATAGATCCATGTATTTAATCGATAGTAGCTGTGTGGATCATTGTGGCGGAGACTCAAGGCAAACCTGCTGCTGCGTTCGCAGGCTTCAGAGTCACCCTCATTTGTACTTACTCTCATTTGTTCCTTTGTTTCTAGAACAATGACGTACTTAATTTGTATAACTACTCTTAGAAAGGCGTATGACTTGTACTACCAGTTTTGGAAATTGTAACTGTTTAAAGATTATCTAATTTGAAATTAGTAAATATCAATATTATTGCTGTTAAAGCTAGGCTTACCTAGTTTAGAGACTAGGTGCCATCACGACTCCTTCGGAGGGATTTTGGGTCGTGACAGTATCCCCCATATTTGGAGGAACACTATTTATCCCCCATTTTGGGGCAAAAATGGGGGAGAGTTGGAGCTCCATTATGGCAAAAGTTGTCCCCATTATGGGAAAATGGGGGAGGGTTGGAGATGACCTTAGTACTTATGTCAAATTTTGTCGAAGTATTTTTATTTTCATTTTTCACTCGATGTCCGATTTGAGGCCTGACTAATCTGTATTTATGCAAGAAAATCCCACATTCGATTAAAATTCTTCCTACCTAATTCACCATAACCTTTGGTGCAAGAAAATGATTTTGAAACAAAAGCATATTAAATCTATTAATTTAGTATTAACTTTTTGTAGACAATAAATTGCGTCGAGAAAATAATATCAAGACTGAAAAATATTGCAACAATTGTAGTATTTGATTTCAATTATTTGAGTATTACAATCTCTATGGTTCCTGTGATTCTTCTTTCCAATAGTAAATAAATTCAAGGGTATTCGAGCTTGATCTTGAATATGTAGTTATTGCCACGAACGATGATCTTGAATTCAACTAGCACGAACTTTGATTTGAACTCGTATTTCTTGAACCTTGATTTTTTCTTGGTTCTTAAACTTGAGCTTGATTTGTTCTTCGTTCTTGAGCTTGAACTTGATTCTTGAACTTGAATTTGATTGCTTGAAGCTTGAAACTTGTGGAGAAATTTGCAGCATTTGATCGACGAGCTTTCTCTTGCTTCTTGTTATAACTTCTGGTGTCTTTTCTGAGTTATGAAGAGCCCTATTTATAGTTATGGAAAAGAAGAGTTGTGATGAGAACAAACTCTTTCTGACCAATTAGATTGGAGGATGAAAATGCCGCATTTGATTGGCCAAAACATGTCACTTGTACATGTGGCACGATTTCATTGGCATTTTAATTTGACCTTGCATGCCTTGTCATTTTGACACATGGCATGATTCTATTGGTTCTTTCGCTTGGCATGCCACGTCATTTGACACGTGGCATGATCCTATTGGCTCTTTCGCTTGGCTTGGCACAAAACTAGGCTGCCAGGAAGATGACATCTTGGGCTTAATGAAGTGAGCTCGTTATTTTAGCCCAATTAAATGAGCTAGCTCAATGGATTAAGACTTATTTATTTAAGAGATTTTTACATGCTTTGTCCCTTTTTAAGAACTATTCTCATAAATGATAGTAGGCTTTGTTTATTTCAAAAATAGCATTTTTTAAAAACCTTTTTAGCACTTTCACATTGATAAATCCATTAACTAAGGGATCCCTCTACATTAATACACTTTTTACTATATTTCCTTTTCCCTCACTCTTCCATAATTTTTTTCTTCCATAAATAAAAGTTACCCAAATATATCAAGATTCTGAAAGCAGAATATCTCAAAAATAATTCCCTCTGCAAAATGAGAATTTTAATTTTTTTTTTTTGAGTTTTAAACTTTTTTCTGCACAATTTTATTTTAACTCAAAATGTATCTTTAATATATTTCAAATATATTATATTGTGATAATCTACAACATAAATATTCCATCAATATATATATATCTCTGTGTGTGTGTGTGTGTGTGTTTATACCACATATATTACTTATATATATACATCATAATACATTATTATATTGATGTTATTCAAAGTATATTGCTAGCATATACCTTACATACAATTTAATCTAAAATATTAATATGCCACTAATATGGATATAGAAGAAAATAAATATGTCACATATACTATTTATATACGGATAATTTATACAAATATGCATGTTATATTAGTGCAAAATATAAATGGCATATTAATAATAGCTATTTAAATAAAAATAAATGTATAAATAACATATGCATATATACATGATTTTTCCTAAAAAAATACATGATTTATAATATACCATAAACTTGCATTATTTTATTTTTTCACGAAATATATGTATTTTATTTCATTGGAATATACAGATATATAATTTTGCTAGGATTAAGTTGAATAAAAATGTCCAAGTATAAAAAGGAAAAAATTATTATGGAATGGATCATTGATATTTATTTAAATATAAAGACGTATATAAACAACATATGCATATATACATGTATTTTCCTAAAAATATATGATTTATAATGTATATATACCACAAACATATATTATAATTTTTTTTTATAAAATATATGTATTTTATTTCATCAGAATATAAAGATGTATAATTTGCTACATTACATTATATAAAAATGTCCATGTATGAAAAGAAAAAAATTTGTTGCGAAATGGCTTGGTTTCTAACAAAATCATAAAATATGTTATGGAACGGAGAGAAATAATAGGGAAAGATATTAAATACTAGGACTGCCTTTTTAAACAACTTGATTCTTGCTGATTTGAATTGAATTAAATTTGCTATATGTATAAATATTTTACTGCCATATCTGTTAATTATTAATTAATGCTAATCTTTTGTATTATAATTTTAATAATGCGCTATAAATGAAAGTAGCCCTTTATTTAATCCTTATATATTGGAATTATATAATTAATTTAATTATATTAGCCCATAATATTTATTTGACTAATATAATTTGAATTTAAAATATAGTCCAAGTTATTTTATTAAATTTAAAATCCGATAAAATTTATATGCCTACAAATCCCCTTGCATCAAAACTGATCTAAGATGTTTAACTTCTTAGGCTAGGCTTGAAGTAACTGTAAAAAGTACTTCTTCCGTTTACTCGAACTTTAAGGTTTACTCCCGATGATCATGAAAATATTTGTCATTAGCTTAATAAAATAATGATTTATCATGATTAGAATATTGGATAAGATAATAGTACTCCCACTGCTCCAGTTTATGTGAACCTATTTTCTTTTTGGTCCGTTTCAAAAAGAATGAATCCTTTCTAAATTTAGTAACAATTTAACTTAAAGTTACAAGTCTACCCTTAATGAGAAGCTTTTACATCCACAAAAATACTCTGGGCCCCATCTAAACTTATTTAGGACCACAAATTCCAATTGTCTTTATTTTTTTCTTAAACTTCTTGTCGAGTCAAACAAGTTCACATGAATTGGAACAGAGGGAGAGTAACATTTTTACTACACGTTAAAGTGTAAAGGACTTCACAGCACTTTAAAATGGAAAATTTCAGTAGTATCGTTACTTGATATCCTTAGCAAAGTACACGTTTGGAGACATTCCTTTATTTTGTTGTTCCTTATTACAAAATTGTCCAAACTAGGAGATAATATTATTTGAATCCTTTTTGCAGTCTTTCAGTCATCCAAGTCCATGTTGGCGACAAATCGTTGCCGCCGCATTTTCAACTGATTCCACATCGGATGCTACTTTTCCATACCATCTTTTATATCATACTATATTATTTCATAAAATACTGAGTGACAATTTTACCCTTCAATCTAACATTATTCAAGAAACTTATTTGTACAAAGATGTAAAAATACATTCTAACAAAAACAACAAAAAATAAAAAGTTAAATTAAAAACAGATTAATGTGAGACATTAAAATGGCCAGGTTTACCAAGTCTTTTGGTTTTCCCGAAATAATGTATCTAAGCTTAGAGTAATCATGATAATATTGCTAAAATATGAATTTTAATGCAAATATAGAACCTATTGTTCAATTCCATCATTTATGTTGGTCTGCTGAGCCAATAACAATTATTTGGTTCATTGAATTAATAGCAATGTGAAGAGTCAGAATAATTTTTTTTTTGCAAATAGTTCACCAAGAAGCTTCAACCAATCTACTTCCGTACCCTCTGAGAATTGAGAAACATATTTCAAAAAAATTACTCGCAATTTAATATATAATCTTGAGATCAAAGAGTACATGGACAAATAATATTTTTCATTAGCGCAGTAAGATTCAGAGAGAGAACGTCCTCCTTCTCTCTACATAAACTCTCATTAAATCCTCTTCCATAACTCACCTGGTGCAGCTATAACTACCGACCAAAGCTCTTTCCAAATCCCACCAAAACCCCTTGACACTGCCATCAATCACAACAAAAAGCATGGAAATGATTTGGAAACTCCAAAGGTATCCCATTCCCAGTAATATCTTCCTTCAAGGACACTCTCCTAAGGCAAGAAAATACCATCAATATTACTGTTGACTTTTTCACTCTCCTAGTTCTCAACTCTGATACGGACATTGAAAATGACCTTTTACTTTCCTCAGTTAAAAGTGACAACATCACACTTCCAATAACAATCCCAATATCTCCGGAGGACAAACAAGAATTTGTCTCCCATGGAAATTCTCTCTAATCATAAAACTCCAAGGAAAAAAAAATTCTTCATCAACTACTAAAGCGTAAAATCCAAGATTTATGGAAAATAAACGAAAATTTCCCCTAATAGACCTTGGCAATGACTACTATACAGTTAAGTTACATAAAGAAGAAAATATGATCCAAATACTGGAAAAAGGTCCTTATTTCATTTTTGGACACTTTCTTTCCATCCAAAAATGGCAACCTAATTTTGTTGCTATGGAAGCAGTGCAAAACTTCACTGCTATCTGGATCCGGCTACCACAACTTCCAACCGGGTTCTATAATGGACAAATCCTTCAAAAAATAGGGGGATCCATATGAAGACTTTTAAAGGTAGATGCATGCACCTCATCCTCTCTGAGAGGTGGGTACGCCAGGTTATGCATTGAGTTAGCAATGGAAGAACCAGTTACTAAATTTATCTACATAGGATCACATAAGCAACAGATCCACTATGAAGAAAAACAACAATAACAACAACAACAACAACCCAGTATAATCCCACATAGTAGGGTCTGGGGAGGGTAGTGTGTACGCAGACCTTACCCCTACCCTGGGGTAGAGAGGCTGTTTCCAAATAGACCCCCGGCATCCTTCCCTCCAAGAACTTCCCACCTTGCTCTTGGGGAGACTCGAACTCAC
>MU741343.1:168275-183968 GCA_026770625.1 Nicotiana glauca
GGGAGACTTTAACGACATTTGGTTTGCTAGTAATAAAATGGGAGGTAATCCTGTTAATAGAAGACGAGTGGCTAAACTTTGGTCAAAATTTAACTATTATAACCTAATCGATCTAGGATTTAAAGGCTGGCATTACAGTTGGTCTAATAATAGAAAAAATAGATCCGACCTCATAATGGAGAGGCTTGACAAATTATTCTCCAATGATAAATGGCTTAACATTTTTCCTAGAGCTTATGTCATACACATCCCTAAAACTTATTCGGATCACAACCCCATCCTATTAGAATTATTTTCTAAAACAAACTCACAGAACCCTAATCCATTTAGATTAGAATACTTTTGGTGTAGCCACCCCAAATTTAGTAATATAGTTCACTCTTGTTGGAACAATAATGAATACATCGCTGCCTCTAGTTCTTTTAGAGAAAAAGTGACTAATTGGAAAAATGCCACATTTGGCAATATTTTCAAAAATAAGAAAAAAAATCCTAGCTAGGCTAACTGGAATTCAAATTCCTCTGCTTATGGCCATAGTTCTTTTCTTCATAATCTAGAAGAATCCCTAAAAACTAATTTTAATAATTGTCTAAAGATGAAGGAGGATTTTTGGAAACTCAGGGCTAGAGTCCAATGGTTGAACGATGGGGACTCTAACACTAAGTTTTTTCACTTGGTGGCTACTAACAAAAGAAGGACCAATAAGATTATTTTTTTAAAGACCATGAAGGAAACTAGATAGACGAACCCTCCAAAATTATGGACCATACCCTTTTCTATTTCAATCGAGTCTTTCAAACTAGCCACACTTGGTCTAATTGGTTCTCCATCAACTCCGATCCCCCAAATCACAAAGGGATTGATGTCCATATGCTTGATAGGCCCCTAACTCCTCAAGAAATATAACAAGCTATTTTTTCATTCAAGCCCTTTAAATTCCCGGGGCCTGATGGCCTACACCCTTTTCTTTTCCAACGATACTGGGATTTGGTTAAACATTCTGTTATTAACCTGTGTACTAAAGCTTTTGAGACAAGAACTCTTCCTAACAACATTAATGATATCTACCTATGCCTCATACCAAAAATCCCTAATGCAAATAATCTAGACCATTTTCGACCCATAGGGCTATGTAACACCATTTACAAAGTAATCTCTAAACTAATTGCAAATAGGCTTAAACACCACCTTCCTCATATCACCAGTCCCCAACAGGCCAACTTCTTAAAAGGAAGAAGAACTTCAGATAATACCATTATCATCCAGGAACTTATGCTTAAAATGCACAAAAAAGTTGGGAAAAAATATAATATGGTTCTTAAGCTAGACCGGGAAAAGGCATTTGATCGCCTTGAATGGTCTTTTATTTACAAAACTCTCCGTTACTTTAAATTTCCCCCTAATATCTCTAAACTAATTATGAATTGTATAACCACTAGTAGAATATTAATTCTAGTTAATGGAAGTAGAAGTAACTTCTTTAATCCCAGTAGAGAAATCAGACAAGGGGACCCCTTTTCTCCCTATATATTCATACTATGTATGGCGATGGTAGAGGAAGCAACAGGGGTTACATCTCAAGATGGTCTTTTAATGGTCGAGGCAGCTGGTCCAGTCATTGAAAAACTTCGAGGTGATGCTAGGGACTATCTGAATGCAAAAAGAGCTAGCCAAATAATGGAGTTAAATACATAAGATACCAGAAATAATGGGCAGCAGCAGCAGATTTTGAACAACTCAGTTATATCAAAGAATGATGTTATTGCTCCTGTAGATCGTGCTCTAACTAGGTTGTCTCAAGCTAAGGTTCGAGATGCAGGAAATAGGGTGTTGATTGATAGAGGGAATGGCAGTAATTTGAATGATAGTAGGCAGCAACAGGTATTAACTTTACAAGGTGAAATCGAGGCAGCAACAACAACTGGACCAAAAGTTAATAGTCCTGCTGTTGCACAATGCTTCAACATTGCTGTTAATATTGTTCATGTAGCTCATGCATTAGCTAGGATGTCTAAACCTATGGTTATTGAAGAAGGAAATAGGGTGTAGAATAAAGGAGGTCATGGAAGTGTTATTGTGACAACAACACAAGGTGATCGATCTAGTATTGCTACAACTGAACAACGTGATGCATAGTTTATGATGTTGATACTGTGATTGGTGAGGGACATGAACCTGTAAGTGTTGAGGATTTAGAGAAACAAAATGCTACAGCATCTAGATTGGACAAAATGGAAAACTCGGCTGGAGGTTTGCAATCCAATAATGATACTTGGAAAACTACTGTTCCATTGACCCTCACTATTAGAACAAATCTGGATCCTATGGTGACAGTTACATGAGGTTGTCGACCTACTAATACTACTACTGAACAAATTGGTAAATGAGCAGGCTTCAAAGATGTTGAGAATAATGCAACCCGATCTACTGAGCATTAAAAGACCAAGGTCAGATATGCAAAACTAATTAAATGTACTTATTATCTTGAAAACTTGATAGAAGAAAACAAGGCTGCATAAATTTAGAATTTCTGTCCCTTATCAGGTCATCAAACTGTTAGTTTGAAAGCACCAATGATGTGCTGGTAGGTAATCTAGTATTAAGTATGATTTAAGCAAATAACTGAACAATGAGCAGTTCTTTTGGTTGATCCGTGAAAATGAATGGTTTATGTTGGTACCTTTAATTTTAGGTGCCACAGTTCCTAAGGACAATTGTCTAAACTTCAATGAAGTTATTCCAGGAGGTCGATAATCTTCTAAAAGAGGTTCAACGGATTCTTTTATAGTAGCCTCGGCTGCCTGCATAGAAAACATTCAAGAGGTAAGATTTATGACTTCATAACATGGCATTTGCAAAGGAGAACCCTCGTTCAACCACATTATGAGACAAAATGTCACTGATCTAACTAACATTTTGACATTGATACAAGTTTTTCCACATGAATAATGTGAGCTTTATTGTCTACATTATTCATGCTGAGCAACCACCATATCTGATTCGATATAGGAAAGCAACACAAGGAAAGCATCTCGCAAGCACATAAGTCTTGTGCTCGTAACTCTGCTTTCTGAAACCATATCCATAACTCTCTATTGAACAAGTAGCATACTAGGGAATGACTAAGTTTCAGGGGAGATTCTCTAAAGAGGAGAAAAGGTTTGCGGATCACTAAAACAGAAAATTTGGCCATTGCACTGATAATAGAAGAAAACTTCATTTTTATCACTTAAAAAGAACCTCCAATTTAATTAGCTGTGCGAAGCACAATTTGGATGATAGTAAAGTTACCACAAATGACTGATGAAGCAAAAATTGCAATAAGATAAGAGCCAAAAGCTTACCTCGGCAACAAATGGCCACAGTTTGCTCAACTATTTGTTCAACCATTTGACTTGCCAGTGTGAGACAGAATGAGATAAATATTTTCCAATGGAAGTATCATTTTATTGACGTTGTGGGGAAAATATCTCGTATAAGTATACCAAAAAGAAAGAGCCACACAAAAATATGGTCTACACATAAGAAACCTACTCATCTATGCCTACAGGAACTTGGAGGGTGCTCCAAAAGTTTTGAGACAAAATCTAAGACAAGCCCTAAATTGTACAAAGTCATGTTCCTCCCCTTTTCGAAAAGCTCTCTCCTGCACCTATCTCTCCAGGGTACCCACATGAGTGCTAGCTGTAAAATGCGAGAAATTAATATTGAAGGAAATCATTTCGATGTTATGGTCATCGAGTTTGCAGCTTCTACATGTTCAAAGGCATGGTATGTAGATAATCAAATCACAACTAGACTGGAGCAGGCTGCACTAGGTGTTTTGAAAAATGCTGAAGCTCTGAATGTAGGCAGTGCGATGCAGCAGCAACAACAATTGAATAAATTAGGGACATAATTTGTTTATTTTGACGCTCTTAATGCACAAGATAATGAAGCTATACTAACACTGTAATTTTCCAATCCACAAGTTGCTAAACTAGTTAAGGAACCCCACACAACCTTTTTGAGGGATTCTATTCCTAAGATCAAGCAGCTAATGATTACACTGAATAAGTCTGTGTAGGAGGTTCCTTCCCAATCCATGGAGTCATGTGGAGAACAAAAGATTAATTCTGGGCAACAACTTCTATCAACAGACAAACATGTAGAGAAAAGTATGGATGCAATATCTCAAGCACAATCTACAAATAAGATGATGTCTAATGAGCAACAAATTGTGACAAACGATCGTCAAACATGGGATGCTCAATGTGAACACGATAAAGAGGAGGAATTTGAGAACAACCTGGAAGAACAACACCAACATGAGATTGGAAGAATTCCCGTTTCTTCAGCTTTATAAATTTCTTCAATTTGGAACGAGGAGGGCGAGAAGGTGAAAAACAGTACCTAAGAGAAAGGGAAAACAAAATTCTTCCTTTGAGATGATACTTTGAAGACAAAAACACCACCCAAAGTGAGAAGGTGTAGAAATTAAGGGAAGAAATTAATAGTACCTAATTATCCTGAAGATTCAGTATCAACAATATTGAAGCCAGAAACCCTAACTAATGTATCCACATAGATGTTAGCGATGGAGAGAAATCTTTTTGTCCTTTTCAAATTGAAAAAATAATATTTTACCTAGAGTATATCGGAGGGAACATTATATTTTTTGGAGGGAATATTATATTTTAGCCAAATATTTTGTTGAACTTTTAGAGCACATTTATAAAGTGTTGCCTTTTCAATTATAATAAGAGCACGCTTAAAAAGAGTGCCAATACTCAAGTAAATGTTGCCAATTATTTTATAATTTAATAACATTTAATAAGTGTGTACTAATAAATTAAAGAGCACATTTTACAAGCGTAGCCAAATTTTCCATAGCCAAAAGCTCCATTCAAAGGCCACCCCTTAAAAGTGTGCCCAAATATATTTTTGGGCACACTTTTCAAGCGTTGTCTAAAACTAGTGTGGCGTTAGACCATAATTATTGTAGTGGGTCTCCAGTGAGAATGGGGAGACACAAATACCCCCTATCTCATCTATTCTACGCAGGTGATCTTACCCAAATGTGCAATATAGATAACAAGTCTCCAAAGATCATTCTTTCGTGCCTCAACTACTTTTACTCCATTTCAGGACAAAAGATTAACAATTCCAAATAAAAAATTCTAGTCTCCAAGAACTGCCCTATTGCCACCTCTAAATACCTAGTAGATCGAGTTGGCATTCAAATCAGTAGAACTTTTGGTAAATACTTAGGTTTTCCAGTCACTAACACAAAACCTAAACCATCAGACTATCAATTCATCTTGGACAATATGTCTAATCGTTTATCCTCTTGGAAAATAAATTTCCTAAGTATGGCAGGTAGGGTGACCCTAGAAAACTCTGTGCTCAATAGTATACCAAATCACGTTATGCAATATAATTTCCTCCCTACCAAAATCCTCAAACACATAGATAAAATTCAGAAAAATTTCATATGGGGTACTACTAATACAAAGAAAAAGATCCACCTAGTAAATTGGTATACTATCACTAAAGACAAACATAGGGGAGGCCTAGGAATTCATTCTGCCAAAGATAAAAATTTAGTGAAATTGGCTAGCCTTTCTTGGAGATTAATCCATAATTTTGAAAATCCCTGGGTGCAAACCCTATCATCCATCTACGGCTCCAGTAGGACCCCAAAAACTCCTTTTTTTTGGAAAAGTTTATTACTTGGATGGGATACCTGTAATAAAGGCATAAGCTGGATCCCTAATAGTCACTCCTTTATCAATATCTGGGACTCAAATTGGATTCCAAATTATAAAAATATTAGGAAAGCCATCCAAGGCCCCATCACCCCCAATGAGGGTAGCCTTCCCATAAAGGACATTGGGTGGATAACACTTGGAACCTCTCACATTTATCTTTTGAGTTACCTAAACCTTTGATGAGTAGTATTCTCTCCATTACACCTACGAAAAGCCCATGTGATATTCCCACTTGGACCCTAACTGGGGATGGAAAATTCACCACAAAGTCTTGTTACAAGGCTATCTCTAATAAGAATAACGATACCCTAGACTTGAACTGGATATGGAAGCTCTACTGTTGCAACAAAATAAAATATTTCCTATGGAAATGTCTCCATAACAAGCTCCCCACTCGTGCGTATCTCAATAATATTGGTATAAATTAGATCCCTTATGTATTTCCTGTAAGCTTGAAGATTAAACCATTGACCACATCTTCATCAGATGCAAAATGGTTCACGATATTTGGGACTTAACAGGAGTCCATTACGATCCCATTAGGAACAAAGATAACTGGCTCATCACTTTACGGGATATCAATGTCACACCTCCATCCACCTTCCTCAAATGGGGTGAGCTGTTTTCTTTTATTATTTGGCACACATGGATCAATAGGAATAAAAAAAATATGGATAACACCACTCATTATGCCTATATAGGGAGAACTATTAAATATGCCACCGAATACAATTTACTAACTTATAATGAAAGATTACGTGCCCATACTCATGCAATCGATATTAAGTGACATAAACCTCCTAATGGTTATCTCAAGCTAAACTTTGATGGAGCTTTCAGTAGGAAGGAGCACTTGGCAGGTCTAGGTGGTACCATACGAGATAGTATCGGCCACTGGATCCTGGGATTCCAACACCAAAAACCAGCATCAAAAGCCCTACACGCTGAGTTGGAAGCCCTTAAAGAGGGACTCACATTGGCATGGAACAAGAGACTCTTTCCTCTAGTGATAGAAACAGACTCAACAGAGGCTATAAAAGCTATAAATGAGGATTATAAATCTAACTCCTCTTGCAGATGGTTGATGCACCAGCTGAAGGACCCACCAATGCAGAACAACTTTAGAGATGGAAGCCAAGTGGAACACAAGCTAGCAAGGGATGCTCTTTGGAATCTAAAGTCTCATTTTATCTTAGATAGGCCTCCTCCTTTTGTCATAAATAAGCTTCAGGCAGACAAGGATGGCTACGTTTATCTTATCAAGTCTCTAAGTACTAGTAGTTGTATCAATCTTGCCAACTTGGGCAATGCATGTGTTAGTGGGTCACCCACCTACATGGATGATGTAACAAACTCTATTTCGTAGTATTAATATATTTCCTTGCTTTCGTAAAAAAAACAATATTTTTTATTTATCTCAGGTGATTTGTAGAGAGAAAAGATGGAACTGATTGTGTGTTACTTCCTAATAGAGAATGTACGACGTTCCTCTTTACCATTACAAGGCTTGTGACAAATGGCAAATCTGCAGTTGAGGAGGCGCTTGAGAAGTAAAATATGAAGTTTGTATTCCTTCTTTCCCACATAGGGCAAGGTGATAGAAATATTTAAGAGATTCTGCCATCTGATAACACATTTTGGTTCGATGGCTTAAGGCTTCCATGGATATGAAAATCCAGGTCTTTAGTATTTAGATTGACTCAAAGAGAGAATTTTGGATTAATTGTATATCCCTTCTTGATTGAAATTTGTTAGTAAGCCGTGCAGTTGAACTTTTTATGCTCAATTGGAAAAGCACTGAAACAAATATCTTGATGTATATTATCATATAAAGTATATATAGTATTTTATGCTTTACTAACTAATGTTTTGTATAAGCGTATCCAAAATTTTAAGAGTGTGTGTGCATTACTACTTTTAATATAGATGTTGGATTTGATTATATAAATTTTTTGACAGTAACGACAAGTTGACGAGATAATTAATAATCATTAGTATTATTTATGTCCTAGATGATTTTACAACTTTATACTCTAAAACTATCAACGTTATGGTTATAAATTTAATTACCTTGTATTATATATCTAGCTAAAAGTCATTTTACAAAGAAATATTTTATTGAAAGCTTTCCCTTTAAAGAATGACCAAAGTAGTTTAACCAAGAAAGAAAAAGTAACGACAAACAAATATAAGCATCTTTAAATTTAAAATAACAAAGAGTTGCAAGCTCCTATCAAACCCTTGGCCTTGAAGGCAAAGGGGCACTCTGCTGCCATTAAACCAAAGTGCTCACTTAGCATGGGTTCACACATATTTATTTCGAAAATACTTGTGCGATACATAGTAATAGGAGAAGAACATGAATTCACGCGAACCCACTCTTTACTACCTAGACCCACCCCTATTTTTATTATGCTTTAACCATTGGTGGCTTTAAATCAAAAGCCAAATTACATAAAGGGAATTCTCCAGCATTCTTAAAAACTAATCATTCTGCCAATTCTTCGACGTTAAAGAAGTATTGTTATTCCTCTTTTTTTATTTTATTTCCTCTAATTTTAGGACTCTTTTTGTTTATTGTACTTTCTTTTATGTATAATTATTTACTCAAATATTTATTTAATAATATTAATATTATTTTATAAAATCATGACTATATAATTCGGTTTACACATGCAGCGCACATGTAGAGTGACTAGTACCTATATAAACCTCGTGCACTCTTGTTTATTGAGCATTAATTCATAAAAAGTCCGAGCCATCTTGGTCTCATATTTTCACGACTAGCAGGCAATCCAAGGTAGTTCTTTTTGCTATGTGTATTTCTCATTATCTTTTTCTCTCTCTCTTTCTTTTCCCTGCCCAAATATCGGATTACTCTCACGTGACCCGACTATCGGAGAGATTACTCTCAAAGTGACCCAACTATAGGAGAAATTACTCTCAAAGTGGACTGACTATCGGAGAGATTACTCTCAATATGGCGCGACTATCGGAGAATTACTCTCAAGGTGGTCCGACTATTGGAGAGATTATTCTCAATGTGGCCCGACTATCAGAGAGATTAATCTCAAGATGATCCGACTATCAGAGAGATTACTCTCAAGGTGGCCCGACTATCAGAGAGATTACTCTCAAGGTGGCCCGACTATTGGAGAGATTACTCTTAATGCAGCTCGACTATAGGTGAGATTACTCTCAAGATAACCCGATTATTAGAGATTACTCTCAAGGTGGCCCGACTATCAGAGAGATTACTCTTAAGGTGTGAAGGGATGGATACTCATCTCTGCCCGAAAATCTGAGGCCATTTCATCCATTTAGACCTTTGTGCCCATTTTAATATTCTTGATTTGGACTTTGATGATTTTTTTGTCCCTTGCAACCCGAAGAGATGGAAAATTTCAGACACTATACCTCACCTTCCTCCAATCTTAGATATCTCGTAATCAAGACTGAAGATGGCATAGAACAAACTAAGTTTATCGTTCACACCCCACAAGCTGGCCGATATGCAATCTCAGGCCTTCTTTGAGGAACTTGCTTCATGTAGAAAACTAGACCTTGAAGCACAAGTCTACTTCTAATCCATTTTCCAAGGTGTGGACTCCCCAAGTGCCAATCCATCGCCACGTAAATATTGCTAGCACCCTTTCAAACTTAGGGCATCGCATAATTCAAGGAGAAGTACATTGGGAAAACACAACTACAATCGAGGGCGAGTATCATCATATTACAGGATTTGGGATTGGGATGAAGATATACTTGGTATAAGCCAAAAAATCCTGAGTACAAAAAGGATTTATGATGATGTCTATGGCTCACTTTTCGCTTATGATCGAAATTTGAACATTTTTCAAGCATTTTGTGAGGCTTGGTGCCCCAAGACGAACACATTTCTTACATCAGCTGGGGAACTATTTATCTCTCTTTGGGACTTACATATCCTTGGAGGTATGCCTATTGCAGGTTTTTCGTACGAAAAAGTGGTACCTGAGATAAGAGAACTCATCGGTTTGGATGAAAAATAGATGAGATTTATTCCTCGATCTTGCGAGTATTTATTTGTTGCCTTTCATCAACTTAAGGAAGGTACAAGTGTTAACCAAAAGGTATCCTTGAACAAATGGACAAAAAATTAGTATAAGAAAGCTTTAATATATAAACTTGCCCCATCGCGAAATGAAAAGAAATCCATGCGCCTAAAACTGACGCATAATCCTAATGGAGTTATTCCTGAGACAACTAGGTGGTCGAGTGATCAAGAAGCTATATTCTCCAAGCTTAGGGTGAGGTATGACAAGAAAGGTAAAATATATGAAACATATATAGCAGCCTTCTTATCATGTTGCTATGTGCTTTTGTGTTTTCCTATAAGGCAGAATTTTAAGATGGCAAGCAGGCGAAAGAGTAGCCTTGCGGTCCTAGTTTTGGCGAGTATTTATCATGATTTGAATAAGATTTTGTGTTCTTCCCAACTCGATCAAGTCAAAGTTTGTTTTCCCATTGCACATTACCTCAAAACCTATTATCTTCTTGCTAAGGGTCTGTCTGTCCCTTTGATGGTGGCATACTCAGGAGAGGGGGCCGCGAGGTACTATGACAAGAAGGATACAAGAAAACGCATTCACAATGGAGAGGATATAGTTTGGACACCAATAATATTAACTAATTCTCGTTCTTATTATTATGTGGATAACGAGGCCCCTCAAGAGTTGGAGTCAAATTACTTCATGAGCTTACGTTTTAATTACCCCCCTTTAAGGTATGATAACTCATTCATCATCGAGCCATATAGCCGACATCGATTTGGTCGTCAATTTGGGTTTTACTAGAACGTTCCCGATTTTTTGGAGAATGATATCCATATCACCTCTCTAGATGAAGGACTCAAATTTTGGAGGATTTGCACACTGTATCGGTCTGTGTAACGTGCGGATTTTCCTCTAACGAGAGATCCCGTAGAGAATCGTTTCTCTACCAGTTATATGTCTTGATGGGAGAAAGCGCAAGGGAAATTTCTCGAGGATAATTTACAAGTTTCTGGTAGACAATGTTGGGCTAAAATTCACTACTCCTTTAGGAGATGGAGATCAAGGTATTAAAAAGACACTCCCAAACGTCAAAGAACCACCTATTCCAATCCTAAAAGTAGTTACACAACATAAGAAAAGGAAGCTTAAATCCTTAAAGGCAGCTTTGAAAGAGGTGGAGTGCACTTCAACAGATATATAGAAACACCCTCCAGTTCTTCCATTTAGTAAGCGAGTTCCTCAAGATACAAGCCAGAGTACCAATGAAGATCAAAATTGGAAAAAGAAATGGCCTAACTCAGTAGAGGTTGTAGAGGTACGAAGTATTGATAGTACCTCAAGAATGTATATTGCTTGTAACAAAGAGGTAAATACAATTACCCTGCCTTTTTCCTTCCCTTTTTTTCTTGAACGAATAGCTTCACTAAAAAAATTAATTTCTTTATTTTCCTTTTCCTTATGTAGTTGAATGCCATTGGGAATCCGATGGTATCCCCACATGACAAACCGCAAGTGAGTGATGAATCTATTGGAGGGCCTACGTCTAACGTCGAGTCATCTTCAAAGGTATCATTTCTTTCTCATGACAAAGTCCTAAAAAGACAAACTCCAAATGAGATAATTCGTGTTCTACCAATGACAAATGCAGCAATTCTATTTTTGAAGGAAAGAGCATTGTCTTTAATTGCAAAAAGTAATTCATCTTGGGACTTTGGGATGATATTTACAATAGACTATCCAAAACTCGTGCAGAATTTCTCTCATCTTATAGGGAGCAAATCACTAATATTTTTGAGGATATGAAGAAGGCGAACATTTTGGATCTTTCTCCATTAGAGAGTTTACTGGATTCTCTTTTCGAGCTTGCTGCTTCATATGAACAAGAGTGATCCAATTTGGTTGATAAGACGAGTGAAGATGAGGAGCTAGAGCTGATTTTAGAAGCTAAGAAGAGTTTTGAATTGTTCAAACTTGGAGCAAGTGAGAAAATTCAAGAAAGTTTCTTCTAGTGAAAAGAAGTTGAAGAGAGTTGCGAAGAAGTTGCAGAAATTACAACAAGAGAAGGAGAATCTCGAAAGTGTTATAGAAGCGACTCAAAAGGAGGTTAAAGAGGTTCAAGAAATTTTTTTTAGCTTTCGAGACTGATGTATCTTCACATGACAGCGTAAATTTGCTGACTGTTGATGATTCAACCAATCTGGAGGAGAAGAAGAACATGGAGACTAGTTGTCATGAATTGATCAACTGCAAGTTCTGTTTAGATTAGGCTATTAGCATTATCTCCCCGTTTATCTTTATGTTAGATTGACCTAGTGGATATTGTGAGCACGTGATTTTTGTTCTAAGCAAACTATTCCTAAAAATCCAAACAATATAATTTTTTAAAAAAATTTTGTTGATATTTGTGGCGTTTTTGTGTTAATTAGTTGCATAATAATTCATAAAAAAAATATATAAAAATGTTCATATGTATTAGGATTTTAATTTTGCAATTTTGGTATTAATACATTTTGAGAACAAATTAAAGAAAAATAAAAAATAGCATTTTATGTTTTAATTGAAAATTACCATAAAAGTAGAAATTAATTAGTTTTAACAATTTAGCAAAATCAGAAAAAATAAAAAAATATAGAGAAAAATACAAAAAAAATACAAAAAATAAAATAATACAATACATATACACATAAAAGTTTGGGCTAATACAAGAATTATACTAAAATCAGTAGCCCAAAATCGGATAATTACCCAGCCCAAACGACCCAAGCAAAAATTAGCCACCCGGTCCAACTCCCCCATGATCAAAACGGTGCCGTTTTGTTGCCTTCAATCTGAGTCCTCAATTAAATTGATCCAATGGACACGAATTAATCTCATAATAAATAAAACGACGCCGTATAGGAGTCAATCAATCTCGACCATCAATTCTTTTGATCCAACGGCTATAGACTATCAATACATTTTAAATATACATATACACAAAATTTAGAGAGAAAACATTCCCTCTCCTTCATCCCCATCTCCCTTACCCGAGCCGTCATCGTCTTCCCTACAACCCCGCCGGAACCCTACCGGCGGGAGACGCAGCTTATACCAATCCCCACCCAAATAACACCCCGAGACCGTCTCAGGTCCCTGAATACACCCCTCTACTTCTTTTCTTTCAAATACCACTCTAGCTCTTCGAATATCCAGATTTGACTCGCTGGAACCCTACCGCCGGCGAGTGACAGTTCATCCAAATGGCCCCTAATTTACACCATAGCTTCTCTATAACGTCCGCTACCCACTCCTCGTAACCATCTGCCTCAAAAGTTACCAGAAACCCTCGAATCTTATTTTAAAATCTTCTGGTCAAGAATCCTTTAGACTAACTTTTAAGGACTCATGACCGTAACATCCCTAATGGATGTTTTATTTTGAAAAAACATACTATTCGGGATGTTACGGGTCATAAGTCCTAGAGAGTTCTCAAGATTTGGCTCAGGCTTGAAGGCTAATAAACAAAAGAGCCCTAAGATAAGTTCTCCTAGTCCTTTTTCTTTATTTTTTGATTAGTTTCTGTCTATTTCGTCTATGTTGAGATCTTTGTGTTGAATTCTGTTTATATTTAGTTTGATATTAATTCTGTCATGATTAGTCTGGTTTACTTGTAGTTGGTTGATATCCATCTAGGTTTAATTAGATTCTGGTCCTTAGTAGTGTAATTTTAGTAATTAATTTTATATTTATGGTATCGGTAATTAGCGAGATTGGTTATAGCTGAAATAATAATTTGTTTGAATCCTTAAGATTAGTGAGTATTGACTAAGTCTAGCTGATTTGGTAATTGGAAACCAAAAGGAGTTAGGAAATTCAGGATTTTTGTTTGGGGGTATGGGGATGTAAATTTCAGATTATCAAGAGGGTATTGTTGGAAAGTTGAAATATGTTAATGGTAATTTCAATCTAGTAACATGGGTACTATAGGTAGTGAAAAGGGTAGAATTGGTAAATATTAAATGCAAGTGAGGGTATAATAGATAATTTAAGGGATAGAAACATGGTAGAAGCAACTAGAATATTCTAGAATAGGGTTTAATGCAAGTTTAAACAAAATAAGTGTAGTAACTTGTTTAACAAGTCAGGAATAGAGGGACTAATTTGAAAATACCTATAAATAAGGCAGTTTCTGCCATAATTAAGAAGTTTTGGCACCCCAAAATTCCTCTAAAAATATCTGCCAAGTTATAGATCTGAAATTCAAATTTCAGATCACAATTCTCTCTTCGAGGTCAAAATTCCTTAGATTTTTAGCTTCCTTCATAGAGAAAAACCAAAAAAATAAATATAAATCTCATAAAAAATCCAAAATTACTGTTTCATTGGTGATCTAGATCAGTTTCAGAATCGGTTATATGAATTTGGATTTGCTAATTCATATAAGATGAGAACTATTGAAATTTCCTGGTTTTGTTCAATATTTGAGGATTGAAAAACAACTCACATCATCTAAGCATTGGATTTGGGAAATTTGAATCAAATGTGGTCATTAGTTTGAGTGTTTTCATATGTTCATTTTTGGGTTTTGAGTGCTGTTTTGGGATTGATACAACAGTTTCGACTGGTTTTAAAACTTTTTTCTGGAATCACTGCGTCACTGTTGGGCTAAAAGTGACTGTCCTCATTGCTGTGTTACTGCTGGATCGATTTTGCTAGCTCTCTGATCTGCTGACTTTGCTTTCTCTCCTTTATTTCTGATTCCAGGTATATTTCAGTATTCCAGTAATGATGAAGCTGAATTCATATGTAGAAGATCGTTTGTTTTGAAGTATAAACAATAAGAAATGCATATTTGTGGTTGAGTCGTATGACACTATTAGGAAATTAGCTTCAATACTATTACTATTTGATTTGTTTGAGATCTGTTCTGATTGTAATAATGAATTGTGGACTTTGTAAGTTGTACTTTTAGATGGATTTGAGTTGCTACTTTAATTGTGAGTATCAAAACTAATAGGTTGGAAACATTAGAAGTCGTTTACTTACATTTTGTTGAAATTTATTGTAACTTCCATTAGTATAACTTTGAATTCAGCGTAAACTAGGACTAAAATGACTAGGCTTTTATTCATGCTGTTTAAATTGAGCAGGAAATTAGTAACCTATGCTTAATTAACATCATTTTTTTTGTTGAAATTAGTTGGTCAGGTTAGTCGTTCAAAGCTTCAATTCAAAAAAAAAAAATACAATAAATAAAAAAAGCCTCAGAACGTCTTGGATTCGTTATAATCAGAAATAGTGTAATCACAGCAATTTAAAATTGCATTTGTCTAGTAACTGTAAAACTGACTGGTTCAAGCTGTTGTTTCGCTTTTGAATTCACCAGTTGTATACAAACGGAATTAGTTAGCTACCGATGGCTCTGATCTAATAATGATGCATGAGTTAAATTGTGTGTTATTTTGCTGGGCTAAGTTTAAGGCCCAACAGTGTTGCAGAATTTTAAGTGAGAGTCAAAAATCCCAAGTACAATAATTAGCTATATGGGAAATTAATCCATAAATATGAAATCGGATTTTGAATTAGGTAGCGGGTTCAAGCTAAAAGGTTTCACCCTTTTGTTTGAACTCGAATTTGAATTCGAGATTCGAATTTATATTCGGGAATTAATTGACCATTAGAGACAAATAAATAGAGAATTTTAGATTGTTAGTTTGGCCTTTAATAATAAAATGAGACGAGCCTCGCCAAATAAGAATATACAATTGTGGGGCCCTCATTAATTACTTGATTAAAAATACTTAGTATTCGGGATAGTCCGTTTAGCAAATTTCACGGCCTTCCCAAAAGATAATAACACGTTAGTCGCTTTAGGCGCGATTTTTAATAATCTTACCCTCCTAATACGGGTGTGCATTTCATGCGACCCA
>MU741347.1:6015-33409 GCA_026770625.1 Nicotiana glauca
CTCTGAGACCAGCCTCTATGGACTGGGCCAGACGTTGGTTTGGGGCCTGGTTTCTTTGCATTTTTAGCCATTTTCCCACTTTTCTTACCTAGCCAACACTAATTTAAACACACTTTATCAAATTAAAAGAGATGAAAATACACACCTATTAATTAATACACTAATAAACAATGCAAATCACACATTTTAAATCAACTCAATGACAAGGGACAACAATGCATATGTATTTTTTGTAATTTTCTTTTCTAGCCACTTTATGGCTAATTAATTCCTAAATGCACGTATTTTGTATTAGTTCACACAAATAAACACACATGCAAGATGGTAAAGAAAAATAACACACAATCAACAAAATCAACAACTATTTTATTTTATACTTTTGGGAGTAATTGTCGTGAGAGTAAAAATCACGTGCTCACAGTCTCATCGCTAGCTCGAAGGGCTGCTTTAGCTTCTACCCATGCAGCTTGTTCTCTATATTGTGTTGCCTCTTTTACAACTAAGTTAGCCATGTATTCTTGTGTTGAAGGTTGCCTCAAGAATTTTTCAGTGAGTTCTTTCCTTTTCTCAACTATCGCAGGTGTCTTTCCAACTCCGGTATTGTCATGACCCAAAACCCAATATAGGTCATGATAGCGTCCAACATCGCCGTTAGGCAAGCCAACAGTGAACTACCAATATAATTATTTATTTTATTGTTTTTGAAATAATAAATCTTATCAGATAGGCAAATCAATGCATTAAAAATCGTAGATACGTACAATTTAAATGTAATATAAAGTAAAAGTGTATCAATGGTAACAAAACCATAAACAAATTCTAGAACATCCCAAAACCCAATGTCACAAGTGCAGGAGCATCTATTAGAAAGTACAATAATGATACAACATCTATCTAGAATACAAGATAGACAGGATAAAGTAAATAATTATGATGGAGACTTTGTGTGCCGCGAATCGTAACATGGAACGCAGTTTACCATAAAGTCCCCTCAAGAGTTGCACCTACACACCAAATGACCACCAAATAAACCTACTAGATGCTGCACATTTAGTGCAGAAGTGAAGCATCAACGTACACACAGTAAGCATCTAGCCTAACCTTAAAGAAGTAGTGACGATGGGTTGATATTTACACTTACTAGTGGTCTAGTAAATCAAATATAACAAAGTAGATAAGTATGAAACATAGTGAATAAACAATGCGAACATATATAGGCAAATATTAGGCTCTACAACTGAACAGTGAACACAAATCCTCAATTTTTGGATACCTCCTCAAAAGGAATATGTAAGGGTCAATACCAAACCAATGGTCACATCTCAAGTCAAGAAACTCATGAGTACGCGGACTCCTTATCAAGTATTTCACACGATTCTACCGAGGCAAATAGCCTGATCCCATAAGAATATGTTATGCTGCCGAGGCGAATGGACCGATTTCATACGAGTGTGTTACATGATACCACCGAGGAGAACGATACAATCCCATAAGAGTGTGTTACATGATACCGCCGAGGCGAACGAACCGATCCCATAAGAATGTGTTACATGATACCACCAAGGCGAATGATCTGATCCCATAAGATTTAGTATGTGATACCGCCGAGACGAATGGCCCGATCCCATAAGAGTATTGCTGAGGCATTCAGCCTGATTCCATTAGAAAATGAAACTTTGACGGGTCACTGACCCCACTCACGAATATACATATGAGTTATAAAATTGAAGAAAAGATATCGGACGAATACGCACAACGCGGAAGAAATCCATAAAGCAAAGTACAATTTCCATGGCTAATCATGTAGCTCGTCAAGTATCTAAAAAAGCAAGTCTGATGCTCTACGCGAGTCTAGTCTCAGGCTAAGTGGAAACTAAAGCATTTAAATAGGACATAATAATTCAAATAGTACAATTAATCATGGCGTGAGTCTAAGTATACCCGTACATAATCATGAATTATAGCATATGCACGGACACTCAGCACCTCATACGTGCGCAACTCCCATAACAAGTAGCACATAATAAATTTAACATCTATGGGGTAAATTCCCCTAAAAAGGTTATACAAGAGACTTACCTTGCCCCGAGATCCGATAACCGGCTCCAACGCCTCTCTAACACCTCAAACCAATGCCAAACGATCCTAAACTAATAAAACAACGTGCAAACTAATCAACATATACTCAAATACTCGTAACAATTTCCAACTTCGCTCAAATCAAAAAGTCAACAAAGTCAATGACCGAGCTCATGTGCCTGGATTCAAAATATTATCAAAAATAATTATTACCATTAAAATATATAGTATATATCCAGAAACTAATTTAATTTCATCCACGAATTGACCCTCAAATCAAGGATTTACCATTTCTTAACTTTGAGGCTCAAAACCCCAATTTTTAAAATCCAAAGACAGAAAAAATAAAAATCAACGGAACTAATCATGTAAAAACATCAGAATAAAGGTAAGAACCCTCTTGTTGATACGAGAACAACGCCATAAAAATAACCTCAAACGGAGCTCTAGAACTCTCGATATGCTCATAATACTAAAATTCTCGGTTTAAAACTCTTTCCAAATAATTTTTTTTCATCGCCTTCGTGGCAGACCTACGCATTTGCGACGATCAATTTTTAGCGTTGACTTGTCAACCAAAAAATCCTTCTTTGTGTTCGTAGAACCTCTCTCGCGTTCGTGGAAAACAAAAGTTTGCACGAGAAACCAGCAATCTTTCCCGGCACGGAAATGGGCATAACACTCTCATACGATCTCGAAATTCGACGATTCTTGATGATATGATTTCTTAGTTATGATACGGATCTAATGGATTAATATAATAAAAAATTAAAGGTTGTTTTCTCAATATAGTACCCTTTAATCTCAAATAAACGATGCCGAAACATCAAATAAGAGCGCGACACAATCCAAACACATTTGAAACACACCCAAGGCCCCCTAGAACCAGCCCAATCACACTAAACGGTCCCAAAATATTAAAAAAACCTACTTGAGGCCTCAAATCACACCTAACAACATCAAAACCATGAATCGCACATCATTTTAAGCCTAATAAGCTAATGAACTTTTAAACTTCTAAAACCCATGCCGAACTATACTAAACCAACCCGGAATGACCTTAAATTTTGCATGCAAGTCCCAAATGACACAATGGACCTATACCAACTCCCGGAACCATAATCCAGATCCAATATCAACAATGTCAAGCTTAACGTTCTAAACCTTCAATCTTTCAACTTTCGCCAAAAAGCATCAAATCAACCTACAGACTTCCAAATCAAAATCTAGACATACTCCTAAGTCTAAAATCATCACACGTGCCTAACAGAACCGTCAAAATTTTGATCTGAGGTCGTTTACCCAAAAGTCAAACCATGGTCAACTCTTCCAACTTAAATCTTTCGAATTGAGAATTATTCTTTGCAACCAACTCTGATCTTCCCAAAAATATAATCCGACTACAGGTGCAAGTCATAATACATGAAATGAATCTACTCAAGGTTTCGAACCGCCGAACAATGCGCTAGAGCTCAAAACGACCGGTGTGGTCGTTATATTCTCCCCCACTTAAACATGCATTCGTCCTCAAACACGTCAATAATCGTTCTAGAGTTGCCAAAGGTCACTGTTTAACACCTCATGCACCTACCCGTGCCACCACAACCCATATGAGTACATTAGATCAAGCCAGACTTAGATCCTTCCTGCTACCATACCCCACAAGCCTTAGAACCAAATTCCAACATCCAAAATTCTCTACCAGGTTTTATTCTAACATACGCATGTCGTATTCAATCTCAAAACGGTGTACCAAAACATGATCATGCACCCATGGTGAATTCACATAATGCACCGTATATTTTGTATGCTCATAATAACAACCTCGAACCACATTAGTTGCAAATAAACGAAGTCGATGCCCGAAATATACCTCATAATGCATATAAGCCATGTTCCAACTCTCGCAACATTGCAATGATGTAAGAGATATGCAGAAACTCATAACTACCTGCCAAATCAATAACTCATGGAGTCTCTCCGCTTGGCGAGAACCATTGCTACATTCAGAACTGATTAGTGAAATTTTTTCTCTAATATACATTATATAAATCTAATTGCACTAATTCTAAGCCCAACAACCTCGTCTCACCCAGTACAAGTTGTTCGGAAAATAAGCCACCTCAAACACTATCTAAAATCTCATATGACTCCATCAATGCGCTAAAAAACCACAACTCAAATATGACAATTAAGGAATAACGAATCTGAATACAAGACTACCCGGCCTGTGCAACGAACAAAAACAACCAAACCAATGTTATGAACCTATCTCAAAGATGAAAAACAAGGCACAAAAAATAAATGTAAGGAACCGTGCTCAATATCTCATTGTTGTGGCGTGCAACTCGATCCAAACGTGATACCGTGGCAGCGTAACACCTGATCCACACATAAAAATCAATAAGAAAATACCCACCAAGCCGTAATGCTCGTACCCACTAAAGACACGTATATTAACAACAAGTATATCAAGTGCATAATATTACTCTAGCTACAAGGGCCCTAGCACGACTAAGGTGCAATAAATGTCCTGCATCTCAAGAGCCATATTGCTCATATAACATCACAAGATACACAAGATCACAACCCACATGGCATAATAGAGTATCACATAGGATAACTGACAACATGAAAAACATCCATAGCCTGAAGACTCATCCATATGCAATGTTGTGTTGAATGATCACGTGATTCATATTAGATCTACTAACGGACCTCAAGCCAATTCTGATCATCCCATATTGGGCTAATAACCTTTTAAGGTTCCACAATGACCCTATTCTTGACACATACGATCAACTGTCAAATCCGTAACAAACTCCCACAGAAAAGAATTCTCCAGCGACACTAAGGTAATGTCAGCATACATTGAACATTTGAAATCTTCCCCCCCCCCCCGCTCTTCCGAGCCCATGACATTCTTGTCAAACTGAATCGCAACCTCGATACTTCAATTCTAATTCCACACCGCCCAATGCCCTTATCATGCTATTACATGTGGGTATAAAAATTTTATCATAAATCCAAAAACACTAGTAGAAGAAGAATCACAACACACAACCAACTTCCCATAAACACAGAGAATACAAAAATAAAATGTGGCCTAAACTACCATAACTCTTTCGGTGCCCATTTACACATAACAAAACCATCCGAATCAAATACTTGCAAATCGGTCAAATTACGGAGACTGCCAAGCCCCTAAGTTTTGCCACAAAATACATGTATGGCCTTATCGTACCAAAGAAACTGATTATTTCTTAACCATACTGATCTACACCACTACTAACTTACTCAACTTCTTCCAATATACTCTTGACTTGACTCCAAAGAGATACCTCTTTTCAAGCACATAATGGACCTCAATCAAAACTCACTCCGAGTGACCCCAAACCACAAGACCACATTGCCTCATCACCCATAAACCATTTCATGCTCTCATAATACACTCAGTAGTAACTCCAACAGATACACTCGTTCTGAAAGATCTTCTGCAAATCCGAAGCTATTTCTCCAATATTGTACCTCAGACCTGATGATAACATAGAATTTTCCTAAGTATCCTTCACACACTGCTGCAAAATCCAATCCTTAGCCACATAACGAACCCAAAATCCTTAGGCATCGCACTTTAAATTTGGAATCAACTAGAACTATTATTGAGAGCCGCCCACTTTAGTCGAATCCCAATTATTTCACCAAATCACTAGTGCTCCGTTAGCTCATGAGCACTTCAAAGAAACCGGGTGAATACATTCTTTTGTACATCACATCCATCAAATTCCTTAATCAAATTACCCCGAATGTTTTCTTCCCTTAGTAATAACTAATCCATCAACATACAGCTAACCCAAAACTGCAAAGGCACTGTCATGACCCAAAATCAACCGTCGTGATGGCGCCTATCGGGGAATTAGGACAGCCTCTACTAAAAAACTCATCACACCCAAATAACTTTGAAAATAAAGACCAACAGTTTACATTAAAGAAATATTTTTGAAAATTGAATAAATCTAAAAATACGATACAATCCAACCCAAAACCAGGGTGTCACTGAGTACATGAGCGTCTAAATAAGAATGCAGTCCACTATAGTGTCTAGAGAAATAAACTGAAAATACAACTAGTGATAAAGAAGGAGAGTCAAAGCATGCGAACGTCGTGTAGCTACCTTGATAGTCTCCGGACTCTGAAGCATCAATTAGTAACCCCCGCCGTGACTAGAAGCACCTGGATCTGCACAAGAGGTGAAGGGAGCAACGTGAGTACATCCTACTCAGTAAGCAACGAGCCCTAACTTTGGACTGAAAGCCAGTGACAAAATCAACCAGTAAAGATAAAATAGAAATAACTGTGCAGAAACGTAGGCATGCTTTCAAATTAAATCGGCAGCTCAAAACAGTAAAGTAAAGCAGATCCGAACATTATAAAAAATATAACTTTTCTATCTTTACATGCCAATGCACATGTTGTATGTGATACACTATGATGTTATCCTCATGTGCTCACATTCTCAAATGCTCAACCACTCGGTACTACATATTGCCCATACACCCCAAGGAAGACCCATCCCTGAACATATACATCACTGACTATAAATTACCCAATACCGAGGAAGGCCAATCCAACCCTGTGCAGAAGATCCATCTCCAGGTATCAAGTACTACGGACAGGGTCCATGTCCAGGGAAGATCCATCCCTCAAAAATATCAATCGTGCTCACTAGGGGTGTGTACAGGCTCCGTAAAGGCTCCTACAGCCCAAGCACTATCACAAATAAATATAACCACTGCGACGTGCAACCCGATCCCACAACTATCACTCATAATCAGGCTCCCAGACTCACTCTGTCATCAATCTCTCCAGTCTCACTCACGGGCTCACAATGTCAAGAAAACTAGCCCAAAACAATGATATGATGTATCAATAAATAACAACCAAGATTGAGATATGATATGAAATGCATATACATAACTGAGTGCGAAATATCAATGAAATCGGTGTGATGAAAGCAACAAACGACTACTATGGGCCCCAATAGCACCGGCTTCAAGCCTAAACATGATATCTAGCATTATTGACAATTCTATGACTTTATCACATGGTGAAAATACGGATATCAACACGATAGAGTCACCATAAAGTGTCATAGAATTAACCAACTCACAATTATCACTTGCCATTTGCGTCACCTCAATACCAATCACATAACATGTAATTTGAGTTTTTAAACCCTCAGAACCAAGTTTGAAAGAGTTAAATACCTTAAACCGAGTAAATCTCTACTTCGAAGTGCCTTTTCCTCTCAAATCAGTCTCCAAACATCCCGAATCTAGCCACAAGTGATACAATACAACCAATAGGCTAAATGGAACAATTCCACAAGAAAAAAACTAAATTATAGCAAAAAAACCAAATTGGCCCGAACTCGGCCACCATGCCCACATATCGAAATCTAACAATAGTCACAAAACCCATAATTCCTTTAACTCATGAGTCTAACCATACCAAATTTGCTCAAATCCGATAACAAAATCCCATTCAAAACCTCAAAAATCCATCTCAAGAACACATCCTCTTTTTCCCCAATTTTCCACCCCAAATCACAAATTAAATGGTGGAATTAATGACATAAACATGGAATTTGACAAAAATTAGATACGAATCACTTACCCCAAACACCCACGCAAGAATCTATCCAAAAATTGCCTTTTACCGAGCTCCCAATTCAATTTTGTGATATGAATTCAAAACCCTCATTTTTGAATCTTTTATTCTGCCTAGGTATGCCTCCTTCACGAATACGGAAGCATCCTCACATTCACGAAGAACAAATTTCCTCTGAAAAAAATCCCTTCTACGCGAACACGATCAACCACTCGCGAACGCAAACCTTTACTGGCTCCTCTCATTGCGAACGTGATCGCACCTCCGTGAATGCGTTAACCAAATGAATGGGGTCCCTAGATTCCTCTTCTCTTCTTTGCAAATGCATTCCCCATCTCCCATTCACGATGCACTCTACTCCCAAACCTTCGCGAATGCATCCTCTTCTTCACAAATGCGAAGACCAAATCCTCCTAAGCCTCCAGGTACACTTCGTGAATGCGAGACCTATCTCGTGAACGCGAGACCTATCTCATGAATGCGAGACCTATCTTGTGAACGTGTAAGAGGAAACCAGCAATAGCAAAAACCAGCAAATATTAGCTATCACTCAAAGGCCAAAAATGATTCATAAAACACTCAAAACTCACCCCAGGCCGTCGGGACCTCAACCAAACATACCAACAAGTCCAAAATAATCATATGAACTTAGTCGAATCCTTAAACCACCTCTAAAAACATCAAAAACACAAATTACACAAAGATTGAAGCCTAATGAACTTTGAAATTTTCGAACTCTACAAACAATGTCAAAACATATCAAATCACGTCCGATTCACCTCAAAGTTTGCACACAAGTCATAAATGACACCATGGACCTAGTCCAACTTCCGAAAATCCAATCTGACTCCGATATGAAAAAGTCCACTCTCGATCAAACTTTCCAAATTTCTAACTTTCGGCATTTCAATCCCAATTATACTACACACTTAAAAACACAAACCGGACATGCTCCTAAGTCTAAAATCACCTAACGGAGCTAACAGGACCATCAAAATTCAAATCAAAGGTCATTTACACATAAGTCAACATCTGATTAACTTTTCCAACTTAAGCTTTCAAATAAGAGACTAAGTGTCTCAATTTATTCTGAAATCATTGCGGACCCGAAGCAACTAACCCGGTAAGTCATAATATAGTTGTAGAACACAAAAGAAGAAGAAACTAGGGGAACAGGGCTACAACTTTGGAAATGACTGGCCAGGTCATTACATCCTCCTCCTCTTAAACAAACGTTCGTCCTCGAAAAGGTTTAGAAACATACCTGGAGCCTCAAATAGACGTGGATATATGCTCTGCATCTCCTGCTCGGTCTTTCAACAAGCCTCCTTCACTGGCCGAGATTTTCACTGCACTTTCACTGAAGCTATATCCTTTAACCTCAACTTTTGAACCTGCCGCTCTAAAATAGCCACCGACTCCACATTATAAATCAAATTTCCATCCAACTGAACCGTGCTCAAATCCAAAACATGAGATGGATCGACGATATACTTCCATAGCATAGAAACATGGAATACTGAATGCACACTCGACAAGCTTGGTGGCAAGGCAAGCTTGTAAGCCACATCCCTATTACTCTGAAGTGCCTCAAAAGGCCCAATGAGCTGAGAGATCAACTTGCCCTTCTTCCTGAACCTCATAACACCCTTTATTGGTAAAACCTTTTGTAGAACCTTCTCCCTAACCATGTAAGACACCTCATGAACCTTCCTATCAGTATAACTCTTTTGTCTTGACTGTACCATGTGAAGTTACTACTGAATCAATTTAACTTTGTCCAAACCATCCTGAACCAAGTCAATGCCCAATAGCCTAGCCTTGATCGGTTCAAATCAAACCACTGGAGATCCACACCGTATCCCATATAAAGCCTCACACATAGCCATCTGAATACTCGACTGATAACGGTTGTTCTAAGCAAACTTCATGAGTGGCAGAAACTAGTCCTATGAACCCCCAAAATAAATTACACAAATGCGTAGCATCTCCTCCACTATCTAAATAATGCGCTCGGACTGCCCGTTAATATGAAGGTGAAATGATGTTCTCAACTCAACCTGATTGCCTAACGCTTGCTGCACAGCTCCCTAAAACTGCGATGTAAACTGCGTTCCTTTATCTAAAATGATGGAAACTGGCACACTGTGCAGGAGATCAATCTCTCTTATGTAAATCTCAGCCAGCCGATCTGAAGAATAAGTAGTACTCATAGGAATGAAGTGTGCAGACTTGGTCAATTGATCCACAATCACCCAAATAGCATCAAACTTCCTCGAAGTCCGTAGGAGACCAACTACGAAATTTATGGTGATCCGCTCCTACTTCCATTCTGGAACCTCTATCTTCTGAAGCAATCCACCCGGTCTCTGATGCTTATATTTTACCTGCTAGCAGTTGAGACACTGAGCTAGAAACCCAACTATCTCCTTCTTCATTCTCCTTCACCAATAGTGCTGCCTCAGGTCCTGGTACATCTTTGTGGCACCAAAATGGATGGAATACCGCAAGCTGTGTGCCTCCTCAAGAACTCCAGTAACCCATCTACATTAAGTGATATCTCCTAAACTCACACCACAAATATAGATAGTGAGGTGGTCAAAGCAATAATAATCCCAACACGAGTCGGGGTCGAATCCTCAGGGAGTAAGGATTGGGATTAGGTATAAATTTAGTGCAATTGTGTAATGTGCCTCAAATTACACTTCCACATTCTTGTTTGTTGTTTTCACTTCTACTTTAGGCTATTGATTGCAAATATGAAACTAGCAAATAACATTTTTAGTTTTGATTATTTTTCAAATGATAAAAGATCTATGGTCGTGACTTCCACCTAGGTGGCTACCTAAAGGGTTGTAAACTCTAGGGCAAGTTTGATTAGTCGGGATTATGATAAGTTACGTGTCTTTTGTATTGATAATTTGACAAACTTCATGAGAGAACCAGATAAGAAACCCGATACAATTAGTTCTCTTGCGTTCACTGTAACTAGTTGGATGTCTGGGTTCAATTCTCAATGACATCAGATAAGGGAACAGCAGAGGGAACAGAAATGGAACAGTTCCCCTAGTCGTCGTATAGTCAACCCTACAGCTTTAAACATCAAGACCTTAAGATCACAAGATTTCAGGTTGGCATACAGCTTATAAATATGATTCAACTCTTCAGAGTGGAAGGAACAGCTTAGGGACCAAGTCCCTACCAGTTCCCAAGGAGTCTATACGAAGTCAACTTTCTTGTTGGAAAGTTGCTTCCTGCACATGCTATAGTGCAGGAATAGTGTTGCAGTCAACTTTCTAGGGAAGACTATTTACCTACCTTGCTTACATTATCCAAGTGATGTCATAAATGAGATATTAACATCAAGCAAAGGTAAAAAAATCACTTGCACATTTAAGAACTTATCAAGCATTCCCTTAAGTGTGTGTCCATCTTGCAAGTGATTCTCTAGGGCATCAAGAACAAAGAATAACATAGCAACAGACAAGTTTTCCATACTGAGTTATTATATGTCCTTAGTTGTGTTGTATCTTTGTTGAAGCTCTTAGTTGTAATTCCTACTTAGATTACTTAGAAACATTGTTTAGGAAACCCTTTGTAAATCATAAACTCTTGTGTTTGTGTCTTGACTACAGTTAGTCGAGTTGTGAAGTCTTTGTAATATAGTTATTACAAAGTAGCTTGTAATAGTGTTGTTACAAGTTAGTGAGTGATTAATTCTTTGTAATAGAGTTATTACAAAGGGGCTAGTAATAGTGTACTTACAAGTTAGTGAGGGATTAAAAGGTTAATTCCTAGGTTACAATAAGTTGTAATCTAAAGATTGCTCAATAGTGAAATTTAAATCCTACAAGGGTAGGTCGTGGTTTTTAATCCCGTTGAGCTGCGAACTTTCCACGTAAAATTCCTCTGTGTCATCTACTTACTGCACTGTGCACGTGTTCTTTATTTGCTGTCGATTTACTGTGGGAATAGATAGGGAATCGGGTTCCCTATACTCTTTGGTTTTATAGTCTGTTGCTTACTGTGGGAACTGATAGAGAACTCGATTCTCTATAAAATTTGTTGGACACTTAGTTTCTATCAATTGGTATCAGAGCAGGTTCTTTCTAAAAGGTTAACACCTAGAAAGGATCTTTATGGCTGCTCCACCAAACTTCAAGGATGGACAATCAACATATAGACAACAAGATCCAACGGCCAATACTATTGTTGGTGGAAAAGAAGAATGCATGACTTCATTATGGTTGAGGACTCAAAGCTATGGGATGTAATCTGTGATGGACCATTTGTTCGCATGAAAATTGTTGGTGAGGGAACGGTTACAGTCCCAAAAACAAGAAAAGAGTACAACGATGCTGATAGAAAGGCTATTGAAAATAATTTAGGGCAAAGAAGATTCTTGTTTGTCGCATCAAACTAGATGAGTACAACCACATCTCAGCTTTTCAGTCCGCTAAGAAGATTTGGAAAGCTTTTCAAACTGCCTAAGAGGGAGCTACTAAGGTTAAGAAGTCTAAAATTGATATGCTTACTACTGACCATGAGCTTTTCAAGATAGACGAGGATGAGTGTATTCAAGATATGCACACACATTTCACCTCCATTATCAATGAGCTTTATTACTTGTGAAGTCATCCCAAGAAACAAGTTGGTCCGGAAAATAATCAGTGTTTTACTAGGTTCTTCGGAAAGTAATGTGAATGCTATCACTGAAGCCAAGCAATTGCAGAAGCTGACCATTGAAGAACTCATTAGAAATCTCAAAACTTATGAGATGAAGAGAAAGAAGTATCTTGAAAGAAGATAGACCAAAAAGAAGAAGAACCTAGTTCTCAAGGCTGCAAATAAAGACTCAAGTAGTGATGAATCCGACATGGAGTATCTTACTCAAAGATTCAAAAAAATGGTGGGATTCCAACGAAAGGAAGTTCCAGCAGAAATTTCAAAGAAAATGATTGCTACCATAAGTGTGGAAAGTTTGAACACTTTATTAAAGATTTTCCTCTTCATAAGTAGGATCATTATAAAACAAACACTGATAAGGTGGCTAAGAGGAACTAGGTCCCTAACAGGAAGTTCAAAAGAAGATATGCTATTGACAATATGATGAAACAAGCTTTGGCTGATTGGGGGAATTCCTCCGGTGAATCTAAAGGTGAAGATGACCATGGAGATACATTTATGATTGTTACTAACAATGGATCTTCAGAATATAAGTCAATCTTTACACTCACGGCCAAATATGATGATGATTAGGACAAGGAGGAAGATGAGGTAAGTTTTCGTGATGTTCAAACAAATTTGAAAACTTACTCTAAGAAAAAATTGATGTCCTTAGCAAATATGTTGATTGATGCATATCATAGCCTCATTAACGACAAAAATACTTTAATAAAAGAAATTGGTGAGATAGAACAAGAGAGGGATAATATGGTAGTTTCCATTGTAGATTTGAAGGAACAAGTGGAAGAAGTAACTAGAGAAAATAACTTGTTGAAAAGCCAAACGAAAAAATGGATGGACAACACTAAGGGTAAAGAAGTGGCTAGTGAGGCTCAACTTGAGCTTGAGAGTGAGCTTAAGAAAGTTAAAACAAGTCTTGTTGTTGAGCTTGAAAAGAATATACAACTTCAGGAGGATTTGAAAAGGGTTAAAAATAATCTTGACAACTCACTTAATTGTACCTGGTTCTCTGATGTAATAACGTCTATATACCAGAGTAATGGTGGGAACTGGCAAGGAAATGGGTTCCAAAAGGCTAAAATCTCATATAATCCCCATAGCAAGTATGTAAATGTGGCTAATAATAGGTTGTGCACTCACTGCGGTCAAACGGGTCATTACAAGGACTCTTATAAAACTAAAATTCAATCTTTGCAGAAAAACAAAGTTTTTGTTGAAAAGAGGCCTACTGATGAGGAATCTGGTTCCCGAAAAAGAAAATATGTGTTGCTTGCATGGGCAAAAAGAAGTTTGATCCTCCCGTTCTATCATTATAAGGTACCCAAGTTGCTTGGTTTTCTAAGTCTAATCATTGATTTAGTATGCAGGTTGAAGTGAGAGGTAGCAATTAAGAAAATGATACATGGATAGTTGCTGCACTAAGCATAAAATTAGAAGAATGAATGATGTCCTCTTACTCTAGGCTTTCCAAGGTAGGAGTGTGTCCTTTGGAAACGACAAGAAGGCTATATTCTTGGTGTTGGCAAAATTGACAAAACGCTATCCCATGCAATTGAAAATGTGTACTATGTGAATGGCTTGAAATACAGCTTGTTGAGTGTGTCTCAATTCTGAGATAAGGAAAATCGAAGTAAAGTTCTTGTCCAAATCTAGCACTTTCACCAATCTTAAAACTGGTGAAATGGTATTGATAGCCAAGAGATTCAAGAATATCTATGTTGCAAACCTTGATTCACTTAATGGAGGTGATATAACATGCTTAAGTGCATAAACGATGATGATGTAGAGTTATAGCAAAGACGACTAGGAATGCGATTTTTATTTGCTGAACAAGTCGGTTATGGAGGACCTAGTACTTGGGCAAAGCATTCAACAGGGCGAAGCATTCAACACTTCTTGCTACTTCATTTACAAATGCATGATCATACCTTCTCAAGAAATCTACCTATGAACTGCTCAGCGGGAGAAAACCAACGCTGACTTACCTGGGAGCCTTTAGATGCAAAATTTTTTGTTCTCAATAATGGTGGAAAATGGTCATATAACAAAGAAGATGAAAATGGAGAATTTACAAATGCTCCTAATGAAGCTATAGACATTGCAAATGGAAAGACTGATTTGATGAGTCGATTCAAGTAAACCAATTTAGGAGATGCAGCAAAATCTCCAAAAGGCACAGAGGAACCTGGTCCTTCTATCATCTCGACTGAAGCTGAACATAGGGTTGTTAATGCTACATTAGGTACTCCTTATGTAGAACAATAGAGTGGAAGTCATATTTCACTTAATGTCAATGATGATTGACATATAGAGGAACCTGGTCATTCAAATTCTGAAGTTCAAGTATCCAACTAGAAGCAAAAGAGTTCACATCCCTTCAAAATGTAATCACACCCTTAGACTCTAGTATTCAACCTAGTTCTAAGGCAAGGAACATGTTTACCATTTCAGCGTTCTTGTCTCAAATCGAGCCTAAGAACATCAAAGAAGCACTGAAAAATACTAACTAGATAGCTTCTATGCAAGAAGAACTCCATCAGTTGAGAGGAACCAATTGTGGCACCTTGTCCTTAGGCCTTCAGACATAATAGTGATTGGAACCTGGCACAACAGACTGTCACTTGAAGGCTGCTAAGGGAATTTTAAGGTATCCTAAGGGAACACATAACCTTGTCCTCATCTATTTTTCAGGAGATACTTTTGACTTGGTTGGATATGTTGATGCTTATTATGTTGAATCTGGTGGATAGAAAGAGCACATCTGGAACGGCACATTTTCTGGGGTCATGCTTGATCTCATGGGGTACAAGGAAATGAACTGTGTGGCTCTCTCTACTGCTGAAGCTGAATACATGGTTACTACTTCTTGTATTGCTCAACTACTATAGATCAAGCAACATCTTGAAGATTTTGATGTGTTTACAACTTGAACCCGGTACAACACAAGATGACAAAGCATATTGATGTGCGACATATTGTTTTATGGGATAATGTTGAAAAGGTTCTGATTTGTATGAAGTTCTGGAAGACGGAGGACCAGGTAGTAGACATCTTCACCAAGGCACTGAGTAGTGAACACTTTGAAAGAAATCATTTGGAATTGGGGTTGATCAAGCTTAAATAAGGACCTGGTCCCTCTATGATTGGCTATGTTAAGAAGGAAAGGTACAATTCTAAAAAGTGTTTTTTGGCGACATCTAACTCAAATCTATATTTTTACTGGTATACATATATGGCAGTTTTAGGATAAAACAAATAAGAGTGGCATTGCCCTTCTAGGAGATTTTACTCAAATTTTCAGAAACCATCAAGGAACCTAGTTCCTGTGACTCAGGTTAGTAGTCTCTTCAATACTTATATTCCTAAACTGCTAAAGTGTAATGTCATTAATTTATTCCCATCTCTCTCCAAATTTTTGAAGTCCAAAATATTAAACATTTTTTGAACTGACTTGTTGCACCGAAAAATCATTTCCTTCTTTCACAACAAACCAAAATCGATTCTTTTCTTCAAAACTAAATCAACCTTATCTCAAAAAGAATCCTTCTCTCCAAATATACCAGAAGTGAACCCAACTCTATCACATCCCAAAATCCTAACTCCATCTGAATCGAAATCCAAGAAGTCTTTTGTAAATTTTGATTGGACTTTAACTGAAAAAGAATGGGGTAGATCTAATATTCTAGAGAGTGAGGCTCAAATTGTTTGTAGTTTTGTAGAAGCCTTGAAGCATGGAGGAATCAGTGAATGTGCTGAAAAAGTGGGAACTGAATGATGGACCTGGTCCCTCAAATCCTTCTCGGGGTGTTAATTCTAATAATGATCTTCTGGGTTCTGTGTTTAAATGAACTTTCGATCTAGTAAAAGGGATTGAGAATAGTAGGCTGATTGATGAGGAAGTGGTGTGACTAGCTGATGTGGTGATTGTGGAAGAGAGAATGAAAAAAAAAATCCTCACTTGTGAGAAAGAATTCAATTTAATAGAGAAAAGAAAGTTGGCTGAGAAAGATACAGCAGATGATAAGGGTGAATAGATTGAGAAGAAGAAGATGGAGACATGGCCGCTCTGGGAAATAAAGGGTAGTGTGAGTGAAGAACTTGGTTTCTCGTAGAAGAAAAAGGTTGAGTTATCGGGTTTGGAGAGGTAGAAGACTTTGATTTCTCAAAAAGTGTTGTTCGATAGATTGTTGACTATGATATTGCTGAAAACTGGAGGAACATCTTGACATTGTTGACTCCCAAAAATAAAATCACCTCTTTTTTCCTCCAAGTCCCAACATTTATGAAGAATAAGTAAAAACTTCTATGTAGTATGTGTTACTCTGATGCTATGTGTGCATAGGACTGAGTTTGTTCTTGACAAGGAGAAGCTTGGAGAGATTCTTGGTAATTTGATTGATGGTTCAACTTGCTCAGATAGTTAAAGAACCACGTCTCCATGGACCCTTGGCATAATAGAATGCTAAGTTGAAAGGTGAGAATGAAATTTTGATGAAACAGGTGGAGGAACTAATAAATCAGACGATCATTGATCAAATGATTGTGAATGCACTAATTGACAAGCTCATCAAGGCCTTATCCCCTTAGTTTCCATCCTGCCCAGTGATCCATGTCTTTCACTCCTTCCAAGTTCCCTTGAAATTCTATCTTCTTTTGGTCCCTACGTTTGATGACATTGGTACTTTAGTTATTTAAATTGTCATATTCTGTACTATTGAAACTACTGTGCTTTTGTTATAGTCACTCTACTATGGGCAATCACTCTATTTTGTGCAATGATATTCACTTGTTGTTCTTGTTATTGTTTATGTTGTGTTGCCCAAGTGGCATGAGTTAATGTTGCAAAACTTCTTTTTGGAAGTGCTTCTTCTGTTAGTCTTTTCAATGATGCCGAAATGGGGAAGTTATATAGGTGTCAACATGGGGGAGGAACATAATCGGATTGATATGTTGTGTTGTGCATGAAAGATGGCTCATCTCGCAGGGGGAACATTGCTGATAACATGTTGATTATAGGTCAAATCAATCGGGGAAACATGTGAGGAATCTGGTTCTCAAGGGGAACATAAATTTTGGGTTTGTCATCATCAAAAAGGGGAAAATTGATAAGTTATGTTATTTTGTGTTTTGATGATTTGCCAAACATTCTTGAAGAACCAGTTGTGATCAGTTCCTTTGGTCTGGTTCTCATGGGGAATATGGGTGATTCGTAGGGGGAACAATGTGAAGATCTGGTTCTCAAGGGGAATATCAGTTATAAGTTTGTCATCATAAAAAATGGGAAAATTGATAAGTTATGTGTCTTTGTTTTGATGATTTGACACACTTCATGAGAGAAATAGATAAGGAACCTAATACAATTAGTCCTCATGTGTTCAGAGTAACTAGTCAAATGTCTGGTTCAATTATCAATGAAATCAGATAAGGGAACAACAGAGGGAACAAATATGGATCAGTTCCCCTAGTCATCGTATAGTCAACTCTACAGCTTTAAACATTCTCAAGACCTTAAGATCACAAGATTCCAGATTGGGATTCAGTGTGCAAATATGATTCAACTCTTCAGAGTGGAAGGAATAGCGGAGGGAGCAGGTCCTTACCAGTTCCGAACAAGTCTGTACAAAGTCAAATTTCCAGCTGGAAAGTTGCTGCTAGCACACGCTACAGTGCAGGAACAGTGTTGCAATCAACTTTCCAAAAAAGACTTTTTACCTACCTTGCTTACATCATCCAAGTGATGTTGAGATATTAACATCAAGCAAAGGTAAAACAAATCACTTGCACATTCAAGAACTTATCAAACATTCTCTAAAGTGTGTGTCCCTCTTGCAAATGACCCTCATGGGCATCAAGAAAAACATAGCAATGGACCAGTTCCCCATATTGAGTTATTATATGTCCTTAGTTATGTTTTATCTTTGTTGAAGTTCTTAGTTGCAATTCTTGCTTAGCTTACTTAGAAGCATTGTGTAGGAAACCCTTTGTAAATCATAAACCCTTGTGTTTGTGTCTTGACGAGAGTTGTCGAGTTGTGAAGTCTTTCTAATAGAGTTATTACAAAATGACTTGTAATAGTTTTGTTACACGTTAGTGAGAGATTAAGTCTTTGTAATAGTGTTATTACAAAGTGGCTTGTAATAGTGTAGTTACAAGTTAGTGAGGGATTAAAAGGTTAATTCCTAGGTTACAATAGTTTGTAATCTAAAGATTGCTCAGTAGTGAAGTTGAAATCCTACAAGGGTAGCTCGTGGTTTTTAATCCCGTTGAGCTAAGAATGTTCCACGTAAATTCCTCTGTGTCATTTACTTACTGCAGTGTGACATGTTCTTTATTTGCTACCGATTTACTGTGGGAATAGATAGAAAACCTGGTTCCCTAAACTGTTTGGTTTTATAGCCTGTTGCTTACTACGGGAACTTATAGAGAACCTGGTTCTCTATACAGTTTGGTGGACGCTTAGTTTCTAAATTTCTATCAGGTTTTAATATATCAATCACACACAATTACCCACTTTATACCTCTTGGTAGTTTTAATGATTTTGCCCAATGTGGCTTTCTCAAGTCCAAATAGGTATTGCACAAAACAAGTGATATATGCTCATGTCGGGTCTTACTATCTTTATAGATTTTACCTTTTAATTGGAGCTATCAATTTCTTGAGTTCACCCCAATTTCTTTTTAGCCAAGTTTTCCTAGACTTAGTCTCTCTTTCTCAAGAAAAGACTAAGTCAAATAGGAATGAATCAATGTTTGCAACCATTAATTCATGAATTCAAGCATGAACAAGGATAAATATCACTAACACAATCACAAAATCCCTAAATCAAACACCCACCCATACTAGGGTTGGGCCACAACCCTAGCTAGAAATTTAGCTACTCATGAAAAATGAAAAAATGCAAGAAGAACTTAAGATAGAATGCATAATAACTTATTAGAGAAAGAAAATCTGATGTTTAGAAGTTAATCTAGTACAAAATTACTAAAAACAGTAAAGAAAACGGCTCAGGTTCTCTCCCAAAACTAAACTTAACCTAAAAATGAAAAAAAATTCTATTTATACTAAGCTGAAAATATCTGACAAAAATGCCCCTGCAGAGGTTGTATGGTCCGCACATTTTTGAGTGTGGCCGCACTCTTGCTTCTACGGCCGCACAATTATAGTGTTGTCCGCACTCTTTGAACTTTAGTTCTAGCTTTGCAGGACTTTTGCGGACCGCACAATTCTGAGTGCGGCTGCGCTCTTTATTATGCGGCCGCACAAAGATACGATCCACACTCCTTGACTTTGGACTTCAACCTAGCTCTCTGATTCTTCACTTCTACAGACTGCATAATTGTTAGTGCGACCGTACTTGACATCCTATGGCCTTACAATTTTTGTATGGTCCGCACTGTGGGCCTTTTCTGCCTTGTATTGGTCCTTGTCCACTTTTGACTCCTTTATGTGTTGATTCTGATTTCTTTGGCTCATATTGCAAAACTCCTGCAAGCAAGCACATTTCATTAGTTTTTGGGAATGCCTTTAACTATTTTTTAGCTAAAATGCAAGTAAAAGAGAGCAAATAAGCAGTCAAAATCCCTATTTATCATTGAGCACACATATTCGGACCTGCATCCTCAACACCCCATCATCTCCAATAGTCACATCTCTGGAATAATCGTGTTGAACCTTGTCCTTGACGATAAGAAAGTTAGAATCATCATATTGGCGCTCTCTGATGCGATCAAATAAGGAAGACCGAGAAACCACACAAGCTAGAACCTGACTGGGCTCTAAAATATCCAATCTCACGAACTGGTTGAACAAAGCCTCAACATCAACTGCAAGAGTTCTCTCCCCAATAGGAATGAATGCAAGACTTCCTATACTCACTGCCTTCCTATTCAAGGCATCGGCCACCACATTGGCCTTTCCCAGGTGATACAGAATAGTAATATCATAGTCCTTTAGCAGCTCCAACCATCTCCGCTATCGCAAATTGAGATCCTTCTATTTGAACAAGTGCTGGAAGCTATGATGATTAGTAAATACCTCATAAGACACACTATAGAGATAGTGTCTCCAAATCTTCAACCCGTGAACAATGGCAGCCAACTACAAATCATGAACAGAGTAGTTTTTCTCATGGGGCTTCAACTGGCACGAAGCATAAGCAATCACTCTACACCCTTGCATCAAGACACACCCAATACCAATCCAAGAAGCATCACAATATAATGTATAAGATCTAGAAGTTGATTATAGAACTAGAACTGGAGTCTTGGTCGAGGCAGTCTTGAGCTTCTAAAAGCTCGCCTCACACTAATCCGAACACTTGAAAGGAGCACCCTTTTGGGTCAATTTGGTCAAGGGCAATGCAATAGTCGAGAAAACCTGCACGATCCAACAGTAATAACCAGCCAAACCAAGAAAGCTCTGAATCTCTGTAGTTGAGGATGGTCTGGGCCAACTCTGAACCGCTTCGATCTTCTTTGGGTCCACCTGAATACCCTCACTAGACACCACGTGCCCCAAGAATGCCATTGAACTGAGCCAAAACTTACACTTGGAGAACTTAGCATAAAGTTTCTCCTCCCTCAACTGCTGCAACACAAAACGCAAATGCTGAGCATGCTCTTCTTGGCTACGCAAGTACACCAGGATATCAACAATGAGTACAATAATAAACGAATCGAGATAAGGCTTAAATAAACTGTTCATCAGATGCATGAACGTTGCTGGGGCGTTGGTCAACCCAAAAGACATCACAAGGAACTCATAATGACCATAACAGGTCCTGAAAGATGTCTAAAGAATATCCCAGTCCCGAATCTTCAACATGTGATACCCTAACCTCAAATCAATCTTGGAAAACACCCTCGCTCTTGAAGCTGGCCAAATAGATCATCAATATACGACAAAGGATACTTGTTCTTGATTGTGACTTTGTTCAACTGCCTATCATCAATGCACATCCTCATAGAGCCATCCTTTTTCTTCAAAATAGAACCAGCGCACCCCAAGGTAACACACTAAGACTAATAAACCCCTTCTCAAGGATTTCCTAAAGTTGGTCCTTCAACTCAATCGGTGCCATACGGTACGGAGGAATAGAAATGGATTGAGTGCCCGGCACCAAGTCTGTTACATCCTGTACTTTAATATTAGGATATGTCATAGTAATCTATATGAGCTTAAAGGGATTAAGACCATTCATGAGATTATAGAGAATTTGTAACTATGTTATTGTAAGACCCCATAAGTTTAACAATCTTGATATCGTTATATACATTTGATATGGTATTTTGAGTGGATCATTTTTGTAAAAAAATGAAAAATTTTGAAAAATATAATTTTATATAGTTATTAATATTACTACTTTCGAATATGCTTTAAATTATACACTAATATGAGAAAGTTTATGAGAGTTTCTTTATTGTAAAGATAGAAATGATTTTCTCCTAAAAAAGGAGGGTTATCTTTCTACCATTTTAAGAATTAAGCGTACGAAAATTTGTACTCTTTATATAAAATTAGGATAATTATATGTTTTTTTTGTGGAAAAGATAGACATATTATAACTACCTAAACTTGTACAGAGAAGTTTATGGGATGCAAAACTTGCATCAGATTACAACTACGACTAGCTACATTAGTAACTACATTACTATTACTGCTACTAACATTCCTACTACTAATATCAAACATAGTACTAGATTTACATAGTCTTCTTCTTAGTAATCCCGCTCGATCCTGCTGGTAACCCAGTACGACAAAAGGACGAGGACTTGAAAATAGTACACATCGTGCCTCCACATTAGCTGCCCCAAACTTAGCTAGATGATCTGCAATACAATTTTGCTCCCTAAAAATGCTTTGCAGTGTCGGATCATCCAGATGATGCAGTAACAACCTATAATCATTTATCAAGTTAGAATGTTGGATAATAGGATTAGCAGCATATTAATTAACACAGCAGCATATGTTTCAATGATCATTGGCCGAATATGGTGTTGAGTAGCTAATTTTAACCCCATCAACAGTGCTAGCAACTCTGTCTGGATACTTGATCCATGCTGAGTATGGCCTGCAAACCCCAAAATCCACTAACCCTACTTGTTCCTAAAACATCCCCCTATACCATTGTTATTAAGATTGTGAGAAAATGACCTATCTATGTTTAACTTAAAAAACCCACCATCTGGGGGATTCCACTTAATATAAACAAAAATAAGTGGAGCTTACTATTTCTATTTGTTGGATTTGAGAGGTAGTAATGCTCAGCAACTTGTTTGTAGAACCCCGAAACATTTAGTTTAAGTAGTTTATGTTCACACACATGTTTATTTCTTATTATATATAAATTCCACAAAGCAAAAGGTAGAGTGGTAGCAAAGGTAATACATTTATAACCCTGCAAAAACTTCTTATGGATAAAGGTATACCACCAAGCAGTAGAGAGGGTATTTGTCAATCCTAGCATGTGGGGCATATCAACTTTAAGTTGCGCCCAAAGTGTCATAGCATTGGGACATTCCGTAAAAATATGCTTTGTAGTCTCAAGTGCTTTTTGGCATTGTGGTCACAATGAGGAACTTACTATTTGTAATTTATGCAAATATGCAGCTGTAGGAAGCCTATCATGACACAATAGCCATAAAAAAAAGAGATTTTTGGAGGGATTTGAAGTTTCCAAACCCATGCATAGTTTATCTCATCAGTAGTAGGAGAATTATTAGAAACATGTGCAAGCATAGTATACATAGATTTAACAGAGAATAGCCCATGCTGTGTAAGTACCTAATAAAGTTGGTCATACCTGACAGCCACCATTGGCATATAAATATCAGCTATTTCAATTGTTAAATGTGAAGGCAAGACAAAAGCCAGTAAGTGCAAGTGCCATTTCTGATCAAAAAAGTAAGCAGACACCTTTTTGTTGGCTTCATCCTCTGGTAGAGGCCCATAAATAAGACTACGGAGCATAGAATTGTGACATAACCAATGTTCATTCCAAAAATTGACATTATTACCATAGTTGAGACTCCATTTATAGCCTAGTCGATAATTGGCCCAACCCTTAATTAAGCTAGCCCAAATTCCGGACCCTATAATTTTATTTGATTGAGAAGGCATAATATAGGAATGAATTAAGACCTGTGCCCATAATTGAGTAGGATTCTGAAACAGCCTCCAAGCAAGACTACAAAGAGATGCTTGATTTTTGGGTCTAAGGTTTTGGATGCCCAATCCCCCCTTCTCTAAGGGTTGTGTAACCACAGACCATTTGATGAGATGTAATCTTTTCCTCTGTGGGGTAGTGTCCCATAGAAAATTTCATTAGTATTTATTAAGGGAGGAGATAATATACGAAGGAAGAGTAATATATTTTATTATATGGTTTGGCAAGTTATTTAAAGTAGCTCTTACTAGCGTTTGTCTTCCAGCTTTGGTGAGAAAGTGGGTCTTCTAGCCCGCTAACTTAGTTTTGAAATTCTCAAGTAGGAACTGAAAACCCTGTTTAGAGGGTCTCGAATTAAAAATAGGAAACCCTAAATAGTTGCCAAAGTGGTTGCCCTCCCCTATTCTAAAAAATACCTAGTATATCAAGCTTCATAATATTAGGACAATTCTTAAAGAAGAATGTCCTTGATTTATTAAAGTTAATAGTTTGTCCTGAATAATACGAAAAATGCTTGAAAGTGTTAACTATAGATTGATATGAGATAGAATTAACTTTGGAGGTCAAAATAATATCATCCGCGAAGAAAAGATATGATAACTGAGTACCTCTGGTACTTATTGAAATAGGATGCCAAATGTGATAGTCGACTTCGGAATTAATTTTCCTTGACAACATTTCCAAACATAAAATGAAGATATAAAGTGAAAGAGGATCCCCTTGCTTAATACCACACGTGGGTGAGAAATATTCTGTAGGTGTACCATTTATTAAGATAGCTGTAGACGTAGTGGTGATACAAGACATGATTAGTTTAATAAACGCAGGAGGACACCTGAGGCTATGTAAAGTGGCGTGAATGAAAGACCATTCCATCTTATCAAATGCTTTTTCCAGGTCTATTTTTAATAGCATACTAGAACCCTTACCCTTCATTTTTTGAAACCTAGAAATTTCATGTACTATAATAGCATTATCCGCTACATATCTATTTTTTTGGAAATTGGATTGAGTCGGATGTATAAGATGTTTCAGAATAGGTTTTAACCTATTAATAATTATTTTTGTAATTACTTTGTAAATAGTATTACAAAGGTTGATAAACCTAAATTGAGATATAGTAGAAGCAAGCTTATTATTGGGAATTAAACAGATAAAAGTGGTATTTATAGCAGGGTCAATCTGATAGTCTAAGAAAACCTTATGGCAAAAATATTTCATAGAATTCCCTATGATATGCCAGTATTTTTTGTAAAATAAAGAGTATAAACCATCAGGTCCAGGTGCCTTAAGAGGTTGAAAAGAATTTATTGCAGTTAGAATCTCCGAGTCTTGTAGAGGGAGTAGTACCCTACCTTGTTCAGTTAAGGTTAAAGTATTAGAAGGTAGTGTTACAGAATAGTGCTTGGAGAAAGTTTTTTGTCTAGTAAAGAGATGAATATAATAAGAATTAATATCATCCCTAATTTTATGTGGGTCAGTAATCCAATTGCCTCATAAATCCTGAAGAGCAGTAATACGATTTTGTCTATGTCTATTTAAAGTTGTGAGATGGAAAAATTTAGTACTAGCATCACCATTATTCAGCCAATTTATTCTTGACGAATGTGATTAAATTCCATAGTTAAGGTTTTCTCCAAACTTTGTAAAAATAGACTAGTGGAATAGTGCATTGAAGCCTGTATCCCTCCTAATCTTGCCAACAATTTAGTTTTACGCTTAAAGATATTACCAAATATTATTTTATTCCAAAGATACACTGATTCTGGAAATTTAGTAATAGAAGGAAGTAATTGAATGTTGTCCGACCAAACTTGTTTTATCACTGCAGGAATAGTAGGATGAGTCGTCCAAATAGTTTCTAGCCTAAAATCTTTTTTTCCTAGGCATAGAACAATGTTGTAACTCAATTTTAATAGGACAATGATCTGAGTGTGTTTGAGGGAGATGAGTTACCAAAGCATCAGCATAATAAGATATCCACTCATAATTTGCAAGCACATGATCAATACACTCTAGTATATTGAAACTATGATGTCTACCATTTGTCCAAGTGTAATGACTACCGTTATAGCCTAAATCAGTTAAGAGACAATAATTAAAACAATCCAACAACCTATTTGCTCTATTATTATTTATAGGCAACCCTCCAAATTTATCCGAGGCATGTAGTATTTCATTAAAATAACCCCTACCATCCAAGGCCCCTTATAATTATCATATATATACCTAAGATTGTTCCATAAGACTGACCTAGATGCCAAGTCAGTGCTTGCATAAATGCCACTAAATAAAAAAGTAAAAGGCAAGGGAAGAACCTGAACATGACAATGAATTTCTTGTGTAGATGTAGCCACCAGCTCCATATTTACAAGAGTTGCATTCCATAGGATGACAACCCCCCCAGACCGTCCTACAGTAGCTACTTCGATCATTCCTATGAACTCAAAATCATCCTTCAAAATCTGATGAGAAGTGCAATGTGTTTCCAAGAGGACCACCAAAGTAGGTCTATTGTAATCTAGTAGTGACCTAAAATTTCTATGAAACTCTACAGACTGAGTACCCCGACAGTTCCAAATGATAAAATTCATATATGATGGTTAAAATTCACCCTGTCCATTACTAAGCTCTCTTGGACGAAGGCTGAAAGTGGGGAGAAATAACATTGCATATTTCTCCACTAGTGGATTTGTTGTAGGCCTTAAACTTAAGGAGGTTGCAATTTAGATTTCGCGGGCACCTTATGTAAATCTTTTTTTCGAACTCCTCCTTCTGGACATAAACTTTTATTTCGTCCAAGAAAGCATGCACTGGCCTTGTCTCTCTATTGTAGATGATTGCTGCATCTAACTCTGCCTGGAAATTTTCCTCCTGTTCTTCCTGGACCTCTTGCACAATCTGGACGTGGTGCTGTGGAGATGGGGGAGGAGGAGGAGGTGTTGTTGTTAAGGGAGAGGTTGGTAGCCTCAGTAGAGGTGTATGTGATTGAGGGTCCCAATATGGTTGGATCCAAGGGGTGTTTGGAGTGGGAGGTGGGTAGAATGGCATGTGTATAATGCTGGGATGAAGGTGAGTTGGGTTCCAGACTGGAGAGGGTAAAGTCAATAATTGATATGGTGCAAGATGGGGGAATTTCATCATTGACTAATGGTAACGAGAGTAAAGCTCTATCCCTAGTTGCATCCCCTCCGTTACAATTTGAGCCAAGTCTCTTGGATGGTTGATCAATACTGTCACTTCCTATTGATTCACCTCCATGGTGAATGTCAAGGCATGATTGTGCAATCCCGCTTCCAATTAAGATGCTAGTAGAGTTGGTGCATGGGGTGTTTGTGTTATGTAAATTATTGTGTTTGGTTCCATTATCAAGTGAGGAGGTAGTTGATTATGACCCATACGTCCACACTTTATACAAAGCAAATTTAATCCCTCATAGAGTATAATTTGTCTGTAATTACTAATATATCAGTGAGTCCATAAGGGTTGATCAAGTAGTACTTCAACACATAGACGAGCATATTGATCCCTTGTAGTGGAGGCAGTGCAGTTGTCCACAGATAAGAGTTTGCCAATTTTTTGACCTAACTTATGTAGGATGTCATAATAATAATACTCCGTAGGTAATTCAGGCAATCGTAACCAAACAGCAGAAGTTGTAAACTTTGCCTCTGATGCACGAAATTTAGGTTCCCATTGGCGTACTGATAGAAAATAATTAAGAACAAACCAAGGACCCCCCCCCCCCCCCCCCCAAGCCCAGGTTTTTTTTTTTTTTTTTTTTTTTTTTTGTT
>MU741347.1:34314-49270 GCA_026770625.1 Nicotiana glauca
GGAATTTTAGCAGAAAAAAATCTGATCCTAAGTGAATCAGAGGGAGATTCTCAGTGGGCTTTCATAACGAATATATTTTTTAGCGAAGGATTTTATGCTCGACCTTGCGTCCAAATACTTTGATAATAATTGCATGTTGCCATGGCTGATACAGTCGAGTTTTATCATCCACTGATAATGGTAAAAATATATCAGGGTCAGTAGGAGCATCCAGTTTGTCCAAATTCTCCAACGGAGGGAAAGATGGTGAGGAAGCCATAATTGATGCTCCATCCACAGTATTAGATTGTAGAGATTGTAAATAAAATTTTGGTAGTGAAGGTGAGTGTAAAGATGGCTCCTGCATATCTATATGCATACCTAACTGTCGGTCATGGCTAAGAAGGGGGCAGTAGTTGGTGTTGACATAGGTTTTGGTGGTACTCGATCGGGTGGTTTAGGTGGAATTGGTGGAATAGCGGTGGAGGAGTCAAGCGTAGTAGAGAGCATTTTGTGAACTCGTTTAGGAGTGACAATTATATGTTGAAAAATATATATGTATTTTTACATGGATGTTTTAATAAAATAATAGTATATGTATTATTTTTACATGGTACCACATAAAAATGATAGTAAGATGTATAAAGTATATTAAAAGTGAGTAGTATTTTAAGTAATTTAAGATAACTCTTAATTATGTGGATAGTTGTTTAATTATTGATTTGAGTGGGAAGTTAACAAATTAATTAGAAGTTGTAGATAAATAATTAAGTAAAAATTTTGGATAAATACTAGGAGACAACCTCCATGTGGGAGTATGGAAATTAACCAGTAAAATATTTTTATGCTCTATTAGCGGTGACCAGTTTTCACTATGTTTATGGCAACTCTTTAAAACATGAAACAAAACTACTCCTTCAAAAATCCAAACCCCACTTATACTTTCAACACATTTGCAGCTTCAGTTCTTTAGCCTCTTTCAATTGACTTTGCTTATCCCACCATCACTACAACAAAAGACAAAGCTTTTCATGCATACCAAAAGCCAGCGTATTTTTTTCCTACAGTTTCAGACAAGTGCGAATTTCTCGTGCAAAAATACATGATCTCTTGCTCTGTATTCGATGCGCATAGACTCCATTTGGATATTTTAAAAAAATGGGGTTGATAATGATTTGTATTTTTGTAACACCCTTATTAATTTATATGTGAAAGGTGGTGATTTGGTCTCTGCTCATGATGTGTTCGACAAAATGCTGGACAGAAATCTAGTTACGTGGGCGTGCTTGATTACGAGTTATTCCCGAATTGGGATGCCTGACAAGGCATGTCATGTTTTTCGAGAAATGGTTTTGTCGGGGTTTATACCTAACCATTATGCTTGTGGTACTTCGTTGAGGGATTGTCAAGAGAACCGGCATAGGTATATTAAAGTTATGTCTTCTTTCTTTTGACATGATTCATACGATATAAACGAAACGAGCAAATGCGCAACTTCCATAAATGACTCTATTCATAGGAGTATTAGAGGTACCTATGTTCTTGAATTCCCATGTATCTTATTATCACATCTTCTGTTCATGGGTTTCAGAAAATATAAGTTGATAAAGTTTATTTCATGATACTAATTAGAGGTATAATGGTCTTATGACGTTCCGAGAGATTTTTATGAACGTACTTCATTATGCATTGCATTCATTTATACATGTGCATTTACCCATGACCCAGATGGCGTTATATACGCGTATATTATATGTATATGGGGTATGGGAAAATGTTACAACGTTATATACGTACTACCACCTAATTACCTGGTATACGTTGATGATTTTACCCACAGTGGCTGAGATGATATGATAGGATGCCCTCGGAGGCTTGATGATTTTATGTACGTATAGACCTATGTATTATATGGCATCCGTATGCATATGCATGACATTATAAATATTTCATAATTTACAGAGCTAACTGACTTACAGGATGAGTCCTTTACTCCATGTTTCTTCCATGTCCTTTATATACTTATTTACATGCCTTACATACTCGGTACATTATTTGTACCGACGTCCTTTTGTTGGGGACACTTCATTCATGCCTACAGGTATAGATAATGAGTTTGACTAGCCCTCATACTAGACAAGGTTAGCATTCAGCAAGGAATCGGTAAGACTTCACCTCATTGGGAGTGCAGCCGAGTCTATGAGTCATCATGTCAAAGTTTTCTATAGACTTATGGAGGCATGTACCCTGTCCAATTTGGTATAAAATACTCTTAGAGGCTTTGTAGACACACAGAGATTCATTTTGTACACTAAGTCAAAGGCCTTGATGACCCATATATATTCATGTTTTAAGAACGATGGTTCATCGATATAACATTTGCCCACTTGTTGTTATACATTACGAGTTGTGGCCATGTTGGCCCATGATAGTTACAGGGAAAAAAAGAGTTATAGAGTGGTTTGCTCTGGCCAGTACGACACCAGGTTCCAGCCATGCCTCCTCAGGTTTGGGGTGTGACAAAGTCAATACCAAAGTCAATATCTGTATCAGGCGGCGTGCTTGGAAGGTCTGCAGGAAACACATCCAGAAAATATCGCACCACCGAAACAGAATCAATAGTAAGGATCTCAGCACTAACATCCCTCACATAGGCCAAATAAGATAAACAACTCTTCCTAACCATTTGTTGGGCCTTCAAGTATGAAATCACCCTACTGGGAACACAGTCCAAAGAACCTCGCCACTCAATTCGTGCCAACCCCGGCATCACCAGCGTCACAGTCTTAGCGTGACATTCCAAAATAGAATGACAGGGAGACAACCACTCCATGCCCAATATCACATCAAAATCAACCATACTAAGCAGTAAAAGATCAAATCTAGTCTCCCATTCCCCAATAGTCACTACACACGAGCTATACACATAGTCCACAATAATAGTATCGCCCACCGGAGTAGATATATGAACAGATGAAACTAATGACTCACGGGGCATATCCAGATAATGGGCAAAATATGATGATACATATTAATAGGTGAAACACGGGTCAAATAATACAGAAGCATCTCAGTGACGTACTGAGACAATACATGTGATCACTGTGTCTGAAGCAATAACATCTAGTATGGCAGGGAGTGCATGTAAGGCCCCGTGAAATTTATGCTCAAAGCGTAATGCTCCGTGGTGTCAAAATTCCGTATATGTGTTGGGAATATGTAATATTTTACTGATTTTGCATTTAAAAACCAAGAGTCAAAATTTTCCAGAAAATTACCTTTTTGCGGTCAAGAATGCGATCGCAGATCAGATATGCGGACCGCATTTCTGCCGTGGAGTGTAACAGAAGAATTGTCAAAATTGATGTTGAAGATGTAGTCTATTATGCTATCGCATAATCAATATGCGGATCGCATAATCAATATGCGGATCGCATAATCGTCGCATAAATTCCTCGAGGATTTGTGAAGGTCAGCTCTGCGGTGCATTATGCGACCGTATAATAGGAATGCGGACTGCATTCCTGTCGCATACCCAAACAGACCCCTCAGAGTTTTGGGGCACTTCTGCGGTCCAATCTGTGGATCGCATTTCGATTCTGCGATCGCAGAGTGCGACCACAGATATTTCTCGGGCTTCTATTTTTCTAAATTTTAAAACCCGACCCCTTTGTAATAAAACACTCCAACCCCTCATTCTTTAACAAACTTCTGATCAAATAAGAGACATGAAGAGAGGGTTCTTGAGAGATAAAGCACTTTCCATTATTTTTTTCTTCAAAACTATAAGGGCCGGGAAAATTCAAGATAATTGCCCTCATCCCCATCCTTACAGGTAAAATCCCTAACCTTTTTTCTTGATTTTCAGGTTTAAACTAAGGGGGGAGTATCATGCATTAATTCTTGAAATTTATGGTTAAAACTGTGCATGCATGTCTATTAAAACCTAAATTCTAGTAGGAGAAATTGGGTGGGAGCAAAGACTTGTGCAAAGAAGGGGTTAATAACCTAAAAATGATCGAGTAGTGATTTTGAACCTTGAATTATAAGTTGTGTATTAATTTGTGCACTATATTGATGTTGCTAGATTATTTGGTGAATTGGAAGTAGATATTAAAAAGGAAATCAGCTCCAGGTATGTATGGCTAACCTTGACCTTGTAAAATCTTTTTGCTTGGTGTTCGAATGATTGGTATGTGACATCTACGTGGGTTAATTGTGAAATTTGTGTGAATGGTTGTGATTATGATATGTGGTATTAGCTGAGAAACAAATGAAGGAAGGAAATTGTAAGTGATGCAACTGGAATAATTGTGATAGTAACATCTATGGCTTATCGTGGACGATTATTGTTGTGACGTAAAACACATGTGAGTTGTTGAATATGATGGTAATAGTATTGATTGTTATGAAGATACTTGTAAATTGTTGTTGTTACTTCTTAAGAAGCGTTGTTGTGGTCTTTGTGAATTGTTCATTGTTGTTGTTGTGATTGTTTGTGAATTGAAATTGTACGGTGGGATCAGGTTGCCCGCCGCAATACGAACTAATAAGGTGTGGGTTGTGGTGATAAGGGTGGCCGAGGTAGTAAGGGTGGAAAGTGATCAAAATCACTGTTGAAATGAAAATATGAGCAAAATGCGAAATCTATTGATGTGAAAATGTGGAAGGGAAACAGGAGAATTTGTAAACTTGTTTGGATTGATTGTTCCTTCTTCATGGATTTGATTGTTGTTTCTATTACTGTTACTTACTTGTTTATGGCTCGAATTTACTTGGCGCAAAGTTTGTTCATAAATGCCAGTACAATTCTAATGTACTGACGTCTCTTTTGCCAGGGGCGCTACATTCGTGTTATGATTGTAGGTGGATCCATGGCAGGTACTTCAATCTACCGATCGTAGCTCCTCATCGCTTTCCATTTGCTGAATTGGTGGGCCCCTTTCCTTTCGGAGCCCTGTGTGTCTCATGCCACTTCTGTCTTGGGATCTTGTTTTGATGTGTGTATAAGGTATAGCCGGAGCCTTGTTACCGGCAAGTACTGTATTATCCTTTTTCAATGTTAGAGGCTCCATAGATAAAAAATGTGGGTCACGAACTAAAGTGATATGTATCTTGTATGTTGGGCTATGTAAAATGTGAACCACGCTAAGAAATGATGTACCATGTGTATGCCTTGTAATAAAAATGTATTTTAATTGTAAATGGTTAGTTCTTTTCGCCAATAAGTAATGAAAGAATGCGGGGTAACACGTGGGGTAGGAACGGCACCCAGGTCCGCTTGGCTGGGAATACCCGATCAAGCGCCTGTCGTGTTCCTCGAATTTGGGGCATGACAGTGCATAGAAACAAGCCTGGCCGCCACCTGATTGGCCTCTCCCTCTAGGGCGCCCCTTGCTGACTGAGCTCCACCCCCAGCTAGCTAGGCGAGTGGTGAACTAACTGGTGCTGAAGTCGAAGGCTGACCCCTCTGCTGAGATGAACCTCCCTAAAGGTGGTGACAATGCCGACCCAAATCTCTGCACTCAATGCAACCTCTCCCTGCAAATGGTAGTGGGAAATGAAGGGAGCCCTAAGCACCGGGATAACTTCCAGAAGGCCCTGACATAGATGATCCCTAAGCTGATGGGGCATGAGACGAACTCTGAGATGGAAGGGCACTAAGAGATGAGTGACTTTGCTGAGAACTATGAGAACCATGTCTAGAAGATGCACCATGGTGAACTGGATGAGGCGTCTGAGCATGCCTATAGGGACGACCTCTGCAGTGGTGGAACTGACCTCCACAAAGAACACCATCGAAACTATCTGATCCACGAGACCTCTTGGCCTCCCTCTCAACCCGCTGCTGGTTGCGGACTGACTCTATCTCCCGAGCAATGTCAACAATTGTCACGCCCCAAAATTCGAGGAGCGCGATCGGTGCACAATCGAGTAAACCCGACTGAGCAAGCCTGGCAGGTTTCATACATACTACCCAATCCAACTCATAATTAAATAAGGGATAGACTCCATTAATCAAATTCTATCAATATATAATTAATGATTTCCATTTCATGTTCATTAGCAACGTCATTTTGCCACTTTAAATGTATTACAAGTTATATACATAATTGCCAAACATCCATATTTCTATTTTTAATTTCCAATACCCGACACTACCCACAACCTGTCTGCGGAGCCTCTAAATATAACTGAAGAATAATATAGAAATGCCGGCAACAAGGCTCCGGCTATACCTTACACAAATACAAAAAAAAATAAGACTCCGGGAAGAACAGCGTCATAAGCCACACAGGGCCCCAAGGGGAAATGGCTCACCAATACAGCTGACGGAAAGTGGAGGGGGTGCTACTGTCGGTGGACTGGAGTGCCTGCTATAGAACCACCTACAATCATAACACGAATTTAGCGCCCCCGAAAAAAGGGACGTCAGTACATTTGAATTGTACCGGTATGCATAACTAAACACCATTTTACTAGAAAGAACTATCAAACAGATACAAGCAAATAATATGGGCAAATCAAAGAAGCAATTCATATAATCTTTAATACAATTTCCACAACATTGATTACGGCATTTCTGTCACGTGTTCACCACTGTTCTCATTACCACCGCCATCTCGAGCATAGTCTGATCACGACCAGACCGGCTAGGTCCCTTCATTGGAGGCATTACTCTTAATAAATATTTTATTTCCCTCATCCGGAATCCAATATCAGCACATTACCACCATGTGTGCGGCATGGTGTCCGATCACGACCCGATTAGCTAGGTCACCTCATTAGAGGTATTACTCCATTCTCATTAATCAACACTTCAAATCTTTATCCCACACATATCATAACAATTCTTGGGACACTCATGGCCACCATCGTCACATCGTTTTCCTTTTTCAATATTCATTTTACAAGTTGTGAATATAGACACATATATCAAGGATAATTCAAATTGCAATCACAGGTAAATGAGCACATAGCTAGCATAAATAATTCTTTGTTTCAATGTTGGCTTATACACCCAAGTATTTCAACACATAACTGTACCTTTCATCATTATCTAATTGTCAAGATTGGCACATCATTCACATTGAGGCACATCCTTCACGAATATGTATAGATAATTGCAAATCAATCAATGCATAATACCAAGCAATATGCTAACCAATTCAACTCTTACAATGCTTTCATAATTGACACGGAGCTCAATTTCTAATAAAAGGGGAGTTTTAGCCATACATACCTTTCTTGAGCTTTCCTTTAATTACTACGATATTCCGGAAATTCTATAAACTTCAATCTATTTTGAGACATTGAAAAATTGAACACAAATTAGGAAGATATTCATAATTCTAGCTCATTTGAGCATTTTATCAAATACTAGTTGGGCATCTTGATTTCAAATCCCCTTTTCAAGATTTTCTTCATTCCCTAACCCAATCTTTACTTATTTATGTTAAATAATCTTTCCATGATCCTAAGTTGTACATGCATGTATACATAATAGTATTACACCCAATATTCATATCTCAATACCCCATCTTATACACCAAGCTCGAAATTAAAACCTAGGGTATAGAATCTTACCTCTTAGATGAAGAACTTGTGATTGGGTTCTTTGATTCTTGAAGATTGATGCAAGATTTGGATGATTTAAATGTTGGGTTCCTCCTTCTCTCTCTAAAATGCTCTCACCTCTCTCTAAAATTAGTGGAAAATGACCCCAAATGAAGCCCCAAAGGCTATATATTGAAATGGGGTCGGGTTATAAAAATTAGAAAATTAACCCTTCAATGTCAATTCTGCTATAGCAGAATGGACTGCAGAATGCGAATGCTGGCCGCATAATGCACCGCAAAATCGGCAACAAAAACTAGGCTACACTGGCCCAGTCTACGATAGGAATGCGGTCGCATATTTGACACAGGATAGTATTTTCCTGCTTTTGGTAATTTAATCATAACTTTGCGTAGGAATGTCCAAATGATGAACGGTTTGAAGCATTGGAAATTAGACTCAAAGACCTTTCATTTGATAGGTTATTCATCATATAAAACATTATACATATTTAGATTTACTTGTTCAAAGTGGGGACTTGTGCAAGTACCTTTGGAATCTTAGTCTATTATGAACTTTTCCAATTTTCCTTAGACTTAGGTCTTTCCTTGGACCCCAAATTACTTACCATAGGACATATACACATATTTACCAAATCCAATTGATGTACACCATGTTAATAGCACATAAAATATTATAATTAGCCTATGTGGCACCACGAAATCCTAGATTACTTAGCAAAAATTTTTTTCGGGGCCTTACAACAGCCTCATCAAAAGTAGCACCAGATACCCTCTCTAGTCATAAGCACCCCCAGCTGAATGTGAGACCATCAATGAACCTCCTGGTCCTCTCCCTATCAATTGGAACTAGCAAAACCACATGACGATCCAACTCAGAAAACCTCATCTTGTACTAAATCTTAGTCTTATCAACCTGACGCAACCTCTCGAACTGTCTGTGCAGCTCCTCTCTGCGAGACTGCGGCACATACTTCTCCAAGAAGAGAATGGCGAATTCCTACCACGTAAGTGATGCTGCACCAATAGGCCTACACGGCTCATACGCCTCCCACCAGGTGAAGGCAACACCGGTAAACTGAAAAGTAGTTTATGAGACCCCACTAATCTCCAGAATACATGTTGTACGAAGGATCCTTTGACATCTGTCCAAAAGACCCTGGGCATCCTTCGACTCTGCCCCGCTAAAAATGGAGGCTAAAATCTACCAAACCTCTCTGATCTCCGCTGCTCATCATCATTCATAGCAGGGACCACATAGGCCTGAGCACTTGCAATCGGCTGGGCAGGTAGTGCCCCTGGTGTTTGGAGTCCCTGCATCACCTGCTCAGGTTTACAGGCGGCGGGGGTCTGAGTGCCTTCTGCTGCTTGAGAAGTGGCTGATACGGCCAGAACAAAGACCGCCTGAGCAAACTAGTGCAAACGGAGGCCTTTTGAAGGCCTAGAATCACAATGGGCACAGCTAGTGCCTGAGCAGGTCCCTTTGGTGCATCCACAACTGGGACCTAATACTGAACTGGGGTAACTACAGGTGCTGCCCCGGGTACTGTACAAGCTGCACCTCTACCCCTACCGCGGCCTCTACCGCGACCTTAGCCTCTCGCGGACCTAGCTTGTGGTACTGGTGGTTGTCTGTCCTGCCCAGTAGTACATGTTCTCACCATCTATGAGAGAATAGAATAACAGAAGTTTAGTTACCAGAATCAACAGATTCGCACTACAAGAATTCAAGAATGTGATGTTTCTTAAGGGTTCTGCAGCCTCTCAAAGATAACTACAAATGTCTCTGTACCGATCCATAAGACTCTACTAAACCCGCTCATGACTCGTGAGACCTATGTAACCTAGATTCTGATACCAACTTGTCACGATCCAAAATCAACCGTCGTGATAGCACCAATCGCGGAACTAGGCCAGCCTCTACATAACAACTCATCATAGCAAAATCACTTTGAAAATAAAGATGAAAGCAGTTTACATTAAAGAAACCTTTTTGAAAATAGAATAAATCCCAAAATATGATACAATCCAACCCAAAATGAGTACATGAGTGTCTAAATCAGAATACTGTCCACTATAGTGTCCAGAGAAATAAACTGAAAATAAAACTTGTCATAAAGAGAGTCAAAGCTTGCGAACGCCATGCAGCTACCTTGATAGTCTCTGGACTCTGAACCCTCAATCAGCAACTGTCATCGTGAACAGAACCACCTACATCTGCACACGAGGTGCATGGAGTAACATGAATACATCCAATTTAGTAAGTAACGAGCCCAAACTTCGGACTGAAAGGTAGTGACAAAATCAACCGGTACAGATAAAATAAAAATAATTGTGCATAAACGTAGGCATGCTTTCAAATTAATTAGGCAGCTCAAAACAAAAAACTAAAGCAGATCCGAGCAGTATAAAGAATATAACTCTGCGATCTCTACGTGCCAATCCCTCAGTACTGCATATGGTCGATACGGCCAAGGGAAGATCCATTGCGAAACATATACATCACTGACTATAAGTCACCCAGTACTAAGGAAGGCCAATTCAGCCCTATGGAGAAGATCCATCTCCAGGTATCAAGTACTTCGGACAAGATCTGTGTCCTGGAAAGATCTATCACTCAAAAATATCAACTGCACTCACTTGGGGTGTATACAGACTCTGGAGAGGCTCCGACAGGCCAAGTGCTATCACAAATCAATATAACCGCAGCGGCGTGCATCCCATAACTTTCACTCATAATCATGCTCTCGGCCTCACTCAGTCATCAATCTCTCCACTCTCACTCACGGGCTCACAATGTCATGAAAACTAGCCCAAAATAATGATATGATGTATCAATAAATAACAATGGAGACTGAGGTATGATAAGCAATGCATGTACATGACTTAGTATGAAATATCAATAAAGTCAGTGAGATGATAGGAAGAAACGACCGCTACGGGTCCCAACAGTACCGACTTAAAGCCTAAACATGATTGACAACTCTTTTAGTTTATCACATGGTGAAAACTTGAATATCAACATGAAAGAGTCACTATATTGTGCCATGGAATCAACGATGTCACAATTATCACGGTGCACGCCCGCACGCCCGTCACTTGGTATGTGCGTCACCTCAATATCAGTCACATAACATGTAATTCGGGTTTTTAAACCCTCAGAACCAAGTTTGAAACAGTTACATACCTCAAACCCAGCAAATCTCTACTCCGAAATGCCTTTGCCTCTCAAATCGGTCCCCAGACGTCCCGAATCTAGCCACAAGTAATATAATACAACCAGTAGGCTAAAGGGATCAATTCCACAAGAAAAGTACTAAATTATAGCCAAAAATCTGAAATTGGCCCGAACTCAGCCCCAGGCCCATATCTCGAAATCTAACAAAAGTCACAAAACCCGAAAGATCATTAACTCACGAGTCTAACCATACCAAAAATACTCAAATCCGATAATAAAATCCCATTCAAAACCTCAAAAATCCATCTCAAGAACACTTCCTATTTTCCACCCCAAATCACAAATTAAATGGTAAAATTAAAGACATAAACATGGAATTTGACAAAAATTAGATAGGAATCACTTACCCCAAACACCCATGCAAGAATCTCTCCAAATATCGCCTTCTACTGAGCTCCCAATTCAATTTTTTGATATGAACTCAAAATGCTCGTTTTTGAATCTTTTATTCTGTCTAGGTACGCCTCCTTCGCGAACGCAAAAGCACCTTCACATTCACAAAGCACAACAAAAATCCCTTCTATGCAAACATGATCAACGACTCGCGAACGCGAATCTTTACTGACCCCTCTCATCGCAAACGCGACCGCACCTCTGTGAATGCGTTAACCAAATGAATATTGTCCCTAGGTTCCTCTTCTCTTCTTTGCGTACGGGTTCCCCATCTCGTGTTCACGATGAACTCTACTCCTCAGCCTCCAGGTACACTTTGTGAACACGAGACCTATCTCACGAATGCGAGACCTGTCTCACGAACGCGTAAGAGGAAATTAGCAACAGCAAAAACCAGCAGATATCAGCTATCACTGAAAGGCCAAAAATGATCCGCTAACCACCCAAAACTCAGCCGAGTCCCTCAGGACCTCAACCAAACATACCAACAAGTCACAAAATATCATACGAACTTAGTCGAGTCCTCCAACCACCTCTAACAACATCAAATATACGAATTACACACGGATTCAAGCTTAATGAATTTTGAAATTTCTAAATTCTACAAATGACGTCAAAACATATCAAATCACGTCTGATTGACCTCAAAGTTTGCACACGAGTCATAAATGACACCATGGACCTAGTCTAGCTTCCGAAAATCTAATCCGACCCCGATATGAAAAAGTCCACTCTCAGTCAAGCTTTCCAAAATTTATCTTTTGGCATTTCAAGCCCAATTCTACTACACACCTCCTAAACACAAACCGGACGTGCCCTTAAGTCCAAAATCACCTAATGGAGCCAACATAACCATCAAAATTCAAATTCGGGGTCGTTTACACATAAGTCAACATTCGATCAACTTTTCCAACTTAAGCTTTCAAATAAGAGACTAAGTGTCTCAATTCATTTCGAAATCTCTCCAGACCCGAACCAACTACCCGGTAAGTCACAATATGGCTGTAGAACACATAAGAAGCAGAAAATAGGGTAACGGGGCTACAACTGTCGAAATAACCGGCTGGGTTTTTACAGGAACATCACCACGTGACCCAATCATAGACGGTAGGCTCCCCCACTTAGCTTTAAGCCACAAACACATAAATCCAGAACCTACAATGACTCCTCCGCCTTAGTTACCATGATCTCACACCATTGATCAGCCAAATTTCTCATAGGTTCTTGTTGCACTGATCATAACACATCACTAATTATCAGCCATAATCATATACTCGATCTCTTGATAGTCATACCATCTTCTTTAAGAGATCTAAGCTCACATTGTAGTACATGCATCCCATTGGATAGAAGGCGGAACTCTTTGTAGGACTTCATCAAGAGTCATGCAACCCCTAACCTTCTCATAGGAAATAGTCCACTTATGTAACCTCATACCAACATCCTCCAATGGAATAGCCATAACCATATCCATTATGAAATCAGTTGATTCTCCTTGGTCCACACTCATCTGCCAGCTGCAAGAGTTCGTTCGTCCTATTAGCATCAATTGAAGGTCTAACAATACGTTCTAAAACTCGAAGTCATGTTGCATCCCAAAACAATAATCAAGCTTTCACATCCCTATATGTTCCAAGAAAACTCTTCCTATCACATTTAAACTTCCTAAGAAAACTACTAGATCTCTACCGCTCACACTTGACCTGCTAACAACTCATCTACTGCGATACACAACCCTCTATGTAATTACTCATCCTTCACTACTAAAATACTGCCTCAAATTATAATCCATCTCTGTAGTATCCAAAATAATGAATTGCCACCAACTCTAAGCTTCCAGAAAGATCATCTTTATCGAGACCTCAACACTAGAAACACCGATTGAGCCCGAAGCTGATACCCGCTTCTTAGGTACCATTTCACAACACCCTGCCCCAAAGGAAAACCAATGAAGACCATCACACCGACGAGCCTAAATGCGTTCAAAAAAGGACAATGACACGATATCACTAACAAGAATTCCACCAAGTTCAAAAATATCCAATCTCGCTACTTCATCAACCAATGCCTGAACATCCATAGTTTGATTACCTCTCCTCTGTTGGAAGTAAATGTTGAATCTCTAAACCATGAATCAAGAAATCCTCTTCTTGGAACATTCACTGTCGCGACACATAAATATGCACCCTATCATTCACATCAGCACTACGTGATAACAACGGATGAATATCACAATACACTATGCATAGCCTCAAAACTATAAGCAACGCTAACATTAGGCTGAAATGAAAGAAATCCACTCCACAAGGTGTCAATAATAGTACGCCCGAATACATAGAGAAAAACATCTTGTACTATATTTGTAGCACCACTACAACTCCTTGATGCTCAATTGATAACAAGTGCTAACATCGTATAAGAATGATTAGGAAGCAAATGAAGACATAAGCCTCAATAAAATCAACATGCACGATGAGGAAATAAGGAAGGGAAGTTTTCTTAACAACCATGTAGCCTATCGAAGATAAGTACACACGTCTCTATACCGATCCGTAAGACTCTACCCGACTTGCTCATGAATCGTGAGACCTAAGTGAACCTAATGCTCTAATACTAAGTTGTCACGACCCAAAACCTACTATAGGTCGTAATGGCGACCAATGCCGCCATCAGAAGTACAACATAAGTACGTAAATCAACGCGTACCCAGTTACTATCTAGCCTAACCCCGAATAGGTAGTGACGTTAGGCTCCATCACGACCTATAGTGGCTTTTGGATCATGACAGGTTCGTAGGGTATCAGTTCCTTTGAAAAAGATCCATTCATACACCAACAAACTTAACATGTTGCCTACACACGCAATAGAAAACCCGTGAAGAATAAAATAGAATGAGTTCATGAATTAGCACCAAAAACTATTTCTGAACACTATTGATTGCGAATCCCTAGCAACAACGCCAAAATTTGTCGAGCGCAAAACACAACACGAAGATACTCGCTAGTAAAAGATAGTATAGTTTAATTATCATCTCCACAAGGATTGGATTTAAATAATGTTCAAGTAATTTTCTAAGATAAATGATATTCAGGATATACAACACTTTGATTTGGGATAAGTATGAATTACAATTAACTATAAAAATTAAAGAAATTAACAACTGATTACAAAAAATACAAGAGTTGAGCAATACCAAAATAATCAATAGGAGAAATAAGGGTCGTGATAGGATAGGTGCAACATGGCTATTCGGGATCTAACTCTAGTTCAATTCACTCTAATGTTCTAATAATTTTCACAAAAATTTACTCTATGATTAGTCCAAACGTGCAGCCAAGACTCCTTTCTCTATTAAATCTTTTGGTTGCACAGCTAAGAATATTTTCCTGTATGTTGTCTGATTTATTTACTATTTCTATATTAAAAAACACTAAAAGAAAGTGCCTTTTATCCCTTACTATTCAGGACAATCGTACAATCAAGGAACATGTATACCAATAATAGAAAAAGAAAGAAGAGATACACATAAACTTTTTAACATACTTCTTAACATACATCATTTTGAGTACATGCTTTTCAATATATTGTATACATAATTGTTTTGAATGCAAAAGAAAGGGGAAACAATAGTTGGGAATTCAAGAATGAGTACCTTGAAGTTCACAAAAGTAACTTATATATATATATATATATATATATATATATATATATATATATATATATATATATATATATATATATATATATATATATATATATATATATATAT
>MU741347.1:59001-104572 GCA_026770625.1 Nicotiana glauca
TTCTACGCAAATGCGATAACCCCTTTGCATTTGCGAAGAAGGAAACCGGAACTGGGATTTCTGGTTTCTTGCATATTGCTCCGAGGAGTCTGAAACTCACCCGAGCCACTCGGGACCCTGTCCAAAGGAACCAACAAGTGTGTAATCATAATATGGACTCGCTCAAACTCTCAGAATGCCAGAAATAACACTAAAACTAATAATCACATCTCAAAACCAATTGGATCAAACTTATGAACTTAATGTTCTTCAATTTGCTTCCAATGCGCCGAAATGTATTTAAACTACTCGGAATGACACCAAATTTTTTGTGCAACTCCTAAATGACATTATGGAACTATTCCTGGCCTCAGAATTCTATTTTGACCTCTATATCACCAAAACCCTCTCAAAACCAAATTTAATGAACTTCTAAAACCTTCAAGGACCAATTTCCACTATGAGGCACCAAAACGCTCCCGGATCATCCAAAACCCGATCCAAACATACGCCCAAGTCCAAAATTATCATACAAACTTTTTGGAACCATCAAATCTAGATTCCAGGGTCATTTACTCAAAATGTTGACCGAAGTCAAACTTGGCCTTTTAAGCCATCCTTAAGGAACCAAGTGTTCTGATTTTAACCCAAACTCTTCCAAATTCTTAACTACCCATCCCTGCAAGTCATAAATCAGTAAAAGAAATTACGGGAAGTCTTATTTAGAGGAACGAGATTATAGAAAAAAATGACCGATCGGGTCATTACAAACACTGTGAAATACCATTAAACTAAAAAACAACACAAATGACAATCAATTAATCAAGTGGTTCTAACATACGATTTACAAAAAAAATACCATGTGATACCTAATTTCAAAGTCACAAGTCACGAGTATCAACCCATCATCATGTACTCACGGCACCCTATGCCCATATCTCGAACCATAACTGCACGGGCAACTCACATGCCAATATCTCAATCCGCCCGGCATGATCACAGGCTCACAATCACAATCCGTCCAGCATGATCACCGGCTCACAATCATAATAATTCTGGCATGGTTGCAGGCTCAGAATCACAATCCGCTCGGCATGATCACAGGCTCATAATCACAATTTGCCCGACATGGCCACAAGCTAACAAACATAATCCGCCTGGCATAGTCACAGGCTCAATATCAACATGGAGACAAACAATACAAGAACACATGGGCATGAGCAATAAATGTCAAGTTCCATACTCCTTAGCTAGTATAAGTGGCATGCTACGGTGTATACTTGTGCTAGTGCACTACTGCAACCCAAGTCAACAAGTAATATCAAAGACATCGAATAGCTCATCGAAACAACAAAACAAGTCACTCAAGGCATATGACAAATAAAGTAAAAGCGCACCATCACACGAAAGTCACCAACACAATGTCTCCAAACTATCACACATCATCCCTGATATTTCAACCATTATCTCTCCGATAGCCACCGGTATCACTCCGCCCTAACAATATTGTTAGCCACCATTATCTCTCTAATAGAAACCGGTATCACTCTGCCCTAACAATATCATTATCCACCCTTGTCTCTCTTATACCCACCCATATCACTCTGTATAATAGTCACATGTATCACTCTATGTAATAGCCACCCTTATCATTCTGCCAGGACAAATAACACAATAACCATCTGGATCACTCCGTACATTCAGCAATAGTGAAATGCCACCCTTATCCCTGTATAAGAACAATGGTGAAATACCACCCTTATAATCCACATAACAACAATCAAACCACACAATAATTCACACGTGCTATTATCACAACAATATAACATACCACTTGTATCACAAGTGCCTATAGGACACAAGCTTTCCAAGGATTCGATGATATCAATATTTTCACAACAAATAGTCCACTTCTCAACATAACGTATATAGAATCTCAATAACAACAAAGTGAATAGAAAAGTAACTCCATAAGGAACAACACCTCCTTTAAACACAACTTCATTAAAATAGATTAATGACTCTTGGTAACTTCAATTCCAATTAATTGTTTAAGGATAAACTCAGTAGTGAAAGTGTATCCATGTAAAATAGCACAAACGACTTAAATCCTAAGGGGTAGTTCTCCATATAAAGTTAGTCAAGATGCGTACCTCAAAGAAGCTAAACTGATACTCTAAAATGACCTTCTCGTGTAAAATAATCTCCGGACGGCTCAAATCTAGCCAAAATAGCTTAATATCATAAATAAAAATCGTAGAAAATAATTTCGGATAATAAAGCTTCAGTCCTTAATAAAACTAAAAATCAACCCATGGCTTGCACCTTGGAACCCAATAAAATTTACAAAATCCAAATAGCTATTCCGATACAAGTTCGACCATAAAATAATTATCCAATTCTGATATCAAATTGTCCTTCAAATCCTCATTTTACATTTTTGAATATTTTACAAAAATTCCCATTTTTTCTCATTAAATTCACTAATTTAATGATAAAAATAATTATGGAATATGAAATATAATCAATTCCAGATAAAGAACACTTACCCCAATTAAACACGTGAAGAACCCCTCAAAAATCACCCAAATCCGAAGTCAACTCCTCAATATATGACAAAAATGGCCAAACCCTTGAATATATGCTTCTTCCTAGACCTTTCGTATCTGTGAAACATTAGCTGCTTCTGCAGTGTCGCTTTTACCACCCAAAAGTTGCTTCTGCAAAAATTAATGATCCAGCCGGTCATTTTGAGTGTAATAGCCTTGATCCCCTATTAACTATTTTCCCCATATCTATTTCTGCTTATGTGACTTGTCGTGAGGTTTTGGTTGTGCGTTCAGAGAGATTTGGGACACTTAGTCCCCAAAATAGAAGCTTAAGTTCTAGGATTTTGACCTTTGTGGAAACTGTGTGAAGACGACTCTGAATAGAGTTTGTCGGCCCCGTTAGCTCTATTGGGTGATTTTGGACTTAGGGCATGTCTGGATTGTGAATTGGAGGTCTGTAGAAGAATTAGGCTTGAAATGGCGAAAGCTGAATTTTTGGGAAGTTTGATCGAAAGTGGACTTTTTGACATCGGGGTTGGATTTTGATTTCGGAAGTTGGAGTAGGTCCATAATGTTGAATATGATTTGATTTCAAAATTTGAGATCAACCGGACGTGATCTGATAGGTTTTGGCATCAGTTGTAGAAGTTTGAAACTTCGAAGTTCATTAAGTTTGAAGTGGAGGCTGATTCATCTTTTTAGCATTGTTTGATGTGATTTGAAGGCTCGACTAAGTTCTTATGATGTTTTAGGACTTTTTGGTATGTTTGGTTGAGGTCCTAGTGACCTTAGGTGAGTTTCGGATGCTTAAAGTATCAAAATTGGACTTGTGCTAATTGCCGAAGCTTTCAAGCTTCTGGTGTTTTCACACCTACGGTGGGGAGACCGTATGTGTTAGAACCCGCATGCAAGGGAAGGACTGTAGGTGCAGTCTGGAGGATTTTGACCTGTGGTCGCAGGTGCGACATGAAGGCCGCATAAGCGGTGTCGTTTCTGCGGAAGCTTGAATCCAGAAGCGGAAAGGCCTAGGATCGCAGAAGCGGAAGGTTATCCGCAGAAGTGAGATCGCAGGTGCGATCCCTGATCCGCATAAGTGGAAACCCTGGCCGTAAGTGGAATCCGCACTTGCAATAATTTTTCTGCTGGTCCGGCATCGCAAGTGCGATTAAGCCCGTAGGTGCAAGAATCGATGGGCAAAAAAGTCTAAGTTTGAGGGTTTTATCCCTTTTTTATTTTGGGACTTTGAGAGCTTGGATTTGGGCGATTAATTGAAGGATTTTCAGAGAAATCTTTTGGGTAACGATTCTTAACTTGTTTATGATACCACTAACCCATAGTTGATTTCATTAATTAATTAAGGAATTTGGTTGAGATATTTGGGGGGAAAGTTGGAAGTTCTTCAACTAAGTTTTTGAGTTTTGATTTGGATTTTGATATCGGATTTGGATAATTTTGATACGAGAGACTCGTGAGTGAATGAGTGTTCATATTTTGTGACTTTTACCCGATTTCAAGACGTGTGCCTAGGTCGATTTTTGGGGAAATTCTTAATTTCTTACTTTAGCCTTGATTTCATTAATTAGATTAGTTTCTTATAGTTTTATTTATGGTATGTAATTACTTTAGGCTTGATTTGGGCCATTCAGAGTCGAAAAATCGTGGAAAAGGTATCGTTGCTGATTGATTGAGCTTGGTTCGAGGTAAGTAGCTTGCCTAACCTTGTGTAGGGGAACTTCCCTTAGGATTTGGTACTATTGTGATATGTGAGCTCCGTGTACGCGAGGCGACCAGTGCGTACACTGGCTATTTGTTGCAAAATTTGATTTTTACAAAGTAATATCCTATTTCATCTTAATTGAGTTATACTAGCATGTGTAATTATCATGCTTAGCCTAATATCGCATGTCTACGTGTCTTAAATGCTTATCTGAACTCTCTGAAACATGCTTAGTTCAATTCCTATTTTGTCCTTGACTTGTACATAGTCTAAGCTATAGGATTTCTTGTTGTAACTGTTATTTCCATTGTTTTGAACTGCGTATTTACTTTGGAACTAAGGGACAGTATCCCAGGAGATCCCCATGCATATTTACTTTGAAACTGCGGGACCCCAGGCGATCTAACTGCATATTTATTTTGGGACTACAGGACGGTATCCCGGGAGATCCCCCCTGCATATTTACTTTTGGTACTACGAGATGGTATCTCGGGAGATTCCTACGGTTTTACCCCTATGTACTGTACTGTTATTCTTTTATAATTTCCTCTTTTTTAATTTCCAGTCTCTTATTACACTACGATATTTTTATTCTGCTTTATTTAATTTATATATACCAGTAGGGTCCTGACCTGACCTCGTCACTACTCGGGCGAGGTTAGGCTTTGCACTTCGGTACCATTGTGGTGTAATCATGCAACTCTTCTACACATGTTTATGTGTAGATCCAGGTACTTCTTATCAGCCACATCATCAGTGAGCAGCGACATTTGGAGACTTCAAGGTAAATCTGCCACGTCCGCAGACCTCATGGTTCCCCTATATTCCCTCTTATGTCATTTACCTTCCCATACCTTTTCATAGACTCTCTTGTATAGAGATGCTAGTTTTCTTTTCGTAGCTTGTGACTTATGATGTTCCTGGTTTTGGAAAATTTTGTGTACACTCGAGTGTTGATCATTGTACATGTCGAGTGGCATTTTTATGAGTTATTTAAATATCAGTTGTTGTTAGTTGTTAAGGTTTTACTTTCATTTTTAGTTATTTCTACAAATGTTAGGCTTACCTAGTCATAGAGACTAGGTGCCGTCATGACATCTCACGGGGGGAGGATTAGGTCGTGAAACATTGGTATCATTGCTCTAGGTTCATAGGTGTCGTGAGTGACAAACAGATTTAGTTTAGTCTCACGGATCGGTAGGAGATGTTTGTACTTATCTTCGAGAGGCTATGGAATTGTTAGGAAAATTTCACTTCTTTTGATTCCTTGTCGCGCAAAAATTGTTGACTTTGAAATTCTAAACTTCTGTCTTCTATTCTCTCACAGATGGTGAGGAGTACAGCTAGATCAGATGACCAGGCACCCACGCCCCCTACTAGAGCCGCGAGAGGCCGGGGCCAAGGTAGATCCCGAGGACGCCTATATGGTGTAGCCAGAGCACCCGCACAAGTTGCCACAGAGGAGCCACCAATAGCTCCAGTTGGAGTGCAGGTACCTGAGATGCCTACTACTGCACCAGCTTTTCAGGAGACCCTCGCACAGTTCCTGAGCATGAATACTCTAGCTCAGGTAGGGTTGATTCCCCTTGCTCCTGCCACATCTCATGCCGTGGGAGGAGAACGGACTCCTACCGCCCATACCCCAGAGCAAAAGGTTCAAGATGATTAGATTCAAAAGGTTATACCAGTACAGCTGGTAGCCCCAGTTCAGCCTGAAGGTAGGGCAGCAGTTTCTGAGGAGGAGCAGTGTAGGCTCGAGAGGTACAAGAAGTACCACCCTCCTAATTTCAGTGGCTTTGCATTAGAGGATGCCTAGGGTTTTCTTGAGGAGTGCCACTATATCCTCCGTACTATAGGTGTAGCATAGTTAAGTAGGGTTTCTTTCACTACGTTCCAGTATAGAGGAGCAGCCTATCAGTGGTGGCGTGCTTATGAGTTAGGTAGTCTAGCTGAGGCAAATTCACTTACATTGACTCAGTTCTCAGGGATGCTTAGCACTCAGAGTTTGAGCAGCTACGCTAGGGTGCTATGACTATGTCAAAGTATGTAGTTTGTTTCAGTGATTTGGCGAGACATGCACCATCCTTGGTTGCTACACTTCGAGAAAGGGTCCATTGGTTTATTGAGGGGCTCCATTCTAGCATCAGGATTAGCATGGCCGGGGAGTTAGTTATCAATATTTCATACCATCAGGTTGTGAGTATTACTAGGAGAGTGGAGGGCATGCTTGCTCGAGATAAAGAGGAGAGGGAGGCCAAGAAGTCTCAAGAGTCTCGCTATTATACTGGTACTCATACCCCAGATGCAGTTCGTCATGCTAGGGGCTATGAGAGTCGCGCTATCCATTCAGCACTTCTAACCGCCAGTAGAATTTCGGCTACTCTAGGCCGCAGGAGCCTTATTATGCAATGTCACTGTCTAGTGTACCTCCTATACGGGGTGCTTTCAGTGGTTAGTCCAGTAGACCTGATCCGATTCGGCTACAGCAGCCACGCCCTTCAAGAGATTGTTTTGAGTATGGCGAAACTCCCCATATGGTGAAGAATTACCCTAGACTTAAGAGGGGTGCACCTCCACAGACTTCTCAAGCACCGCGTGCTCCACCGAGTCCTCAGGCTATGATTACAGCACCAGCTACCACTCCACCTAATCAGCCAGCTCGAGGTGGAAGTCGGGGATGTAGAGGTCGCCTTACATGGGGATGCTAGGCCATATATTATTCTCTTCCTGTTCGTACAAAGGCAGTTGCTTACAACTTTGTCATTACAGGTATTATTCTAGTCTGTCATAACGATGCATCAGTTATTTGATCTAGGCTCCAGAATGTGAGCCCGTGAGAGATTTTTACTTTAAACCCAAAAGCTCGTAGTGCCAAATTAGGAATATGTGTTAGAGATACGTAAAATTCTTCACGGTGAGTAAGCTCACCGCGGTTCGCCCTGTTGGACTGGTCTATGCACTAAAAAGTCAAGAAATAATGTTTTCCAGAAAAGTGCGATTCTGCGGTCGAGAATGTGGTTGCATATCAGGTATGCGGACCGCATAGTCGCCGCAAAGTGAGTCAGTGTGTTGGTCAAATTTGAGGTCAATTATGCGATCGCATAACTGATAAGCGGACCACATAGTCATCGCATAATTTTCTTGGGATTTTTTAAAGGGCAGTTCTGCGGTGCATTATGCGATCAAAGAACGTTTATGCGGACCGCATTTCTGCCGCAGAGCCAGACAGCGTGTTCAATTTTTTGGGAGCATTTTGCGGTCCATTCTGCGGACCGCCTGTCTACTTTGCAATCGCAGATCTGACTAGGGACTCCTATTTTCTAATTTTTAAAACCTGAACCCATCCCATTAAAATTACCCCAATAGACCATTTTTTGTTATTTTTCACGACATAGAGAGAGGAGGGGAGTTTTAGAGTGAGAAGGAGTAATCTTCATCAAGTTCTATCTAAAACCTTGCTTAATCCTTGAATATTGTCAATTGAAGCTACTAGGTCTTCATCCTAAGAGGTAAGAACTGTACTTTCATCAATAATTTCGAAATTTCTGATAAAATAGGTAATTAGAAAGAGGATATATGGGTATAAGGGCTAGTAATCTTGCATGCACAAGAGATAATGTGGTATAGGGAGGATAAGAGCTAAAGAGACAACAATTGGGTTATAATATTAAAGAAATTTCTTTCAAAAAGGGGCCTAAGATCACAATGCACCTTTGATGTTTGATGATATGCTCAAACGAGATAGAATCTTAATCTCGTCACTAATTCTTGGTTTAAATTGTTATTCTTATACAATATATTAAAGTGCTAAGAGTCACAGAATTTTATAAGAATTTGGGGAAAGCTTTATTAAGGTATGTCTGGCTAAAACCCCCTCCTCTTAGAAATTGAGCTTCCATGGTGCCCGTGTAAGTGTTCTAATTTTGAAACGTAATTGATGAAATGCTTGTTATGTTAAGTGAATTGATATTGTGAAAATGTATGAGGTAGGTAATTCATTAGGGCTTTAATATGTTATTCTTGTAAATGGAAGATGTGTGGAGAACATGAATTATTTGCTAAATGCCTAACTGTCATGCCAAGGTTACTTTGGGACTAATATGCCAAACTTGACAAATTTCCCTCTATGCTTAAGACTTAAATTGCTTTTGTATATGCCTATAACTTGAAGTGGCAAAGTAAATGTTGAAGATGATAATAATGTGAAATGTAAGCTATGAAATGTGGAAACTATGGCCCCAAGTGCCGGTAAACTAATACATGTGTAACCAAAGATTAGTGTGAGATGAATAACAAGAAATGGTAACGTTATGGGGAGGCGGCTTAGCAGATCGGGCCGTGATCAGACGCCATGATATATATATACATATGGTGGTAATGTATTGATGATTGAGTTTGGAAAGTGAATAATGAGATAATGGTAACGTCTCAGGGAGACGGCTTAGCTGGTCGGGCCGTGATCGGGCGTGATCGGACTCCGCTCACTGAAGCAGTGGTAATATGGATAGTGGCGCAACAGTGTGGGATACTCCAATCTAAAATTTAAGAACTATGTGAAAATCATGTGAACCTCCTTATATTGTTGGCATGGTTCTTATTTGAAACTTTGTTGTGTTTACGATTTCCTCTTTACTCTTGTATGGTGGTTCTTTCTATCAGGATGGTGTTTAGTTATACATACTAGTACTATTCCATGGTACTAACATCCCTTTTGCCGGGAGCGCTACATTTTTAAATGAAAGTAGGTGGCTCCATAGTGGATAGTGCCGATCATGTGTAGCGGAGAATCCTCTTCTCAAAAATCTTGGTGAGCCCCTTCCTCCTTCGAGGGGTTATGTTGTACACCTTTTGTTATAGATATCCATTTTGAGGTATAACTGGGGCCTTATTGTCGGCGTTGTTATCATTGTCTTTTATATCCTTAGAGGTTCCGTAGACATTTGTGTGGGTTATGTACGGGTATTGGATAGGTCGATAAACCATGTTGTAACTTTGTACTCTTGTTTTCTTCTAAACTTATAGCTATATGAAATCTTGGAAGCCTAACTATGGTTTAAGGTTGCGTTATAAAATAAGCTATCAATGTTGAATGTACAACCACTTTTATTGTCTAATTAAACAGAATCGGATCCCTTAATCGCATTAGGTTGGGTAGAAAGTGTTTGATGAGGCTTGCTCGGTTGGGTTCACTCGATTTAGCGCCGGTCGCACCTTCTGAGGTTGGGGAGTGACACACTTGTTCCTATGTGTCATCTTATTTTTCTCCTTATTTGAGCTTATCCCGTGATTCTATGAGTTCTCCTATTTTTATGTCTACACCTGTGGGAGATTCTATTATTGTTGACCATGTGTGTCGGTCGGGTTTGGTTATTCTTAGTGGTAAAGCCGATTTATTATTGCTCAATATGGTAGATTTTGATATTATCTTAGGCATAAATTGGTTGTCTCCCCATTAAGCTATCTTTGATTGTCACGCCATGACCGTGATGCTGGCTATGCCAGGCTTACCGCAGTTAGTGTGGAGAGGTGCCTTAGATTATACTTCCAACAGAGTTATTTCATTTGTTAAGGTTCAGCGAATGGTTCAGAAGGGGTGTGACGCATATCTAGCTTATGTGAGAGATATCAGTATTGATACCCCTACAATTGAGTCAGTCCCAGTAGTGAGGGATTATCCAGATATATTTCTAGTTGATCTTCTAGGCATGGTGCCCGACAGAGATACTGACTTTGGTATTGATTTGTTGCCGGGCACTCAACCCATCTTTATTCCTCCATATCGTATGGATCCTCCTGAGTTGATGGAGTTGAACTAAATGTTACAAGAATTGCTTTAAAAGGGCTTCATTCGGCCCAGTGTGTCTCCTTAGGGTGCTCCAGTCTTGTTTGTGAAGAAAAAGGATGGCTCTATGTGTATGTGCATTAATTATCGCCAGTTGAACAAAATTATAGTGAAGAACAGATATCCATTGCCTCGTAGTGATGACCTATTTGATCAGTTGCAAGGTGCCAGAGTGTTTTCCAAGATTGACTTGCGTTCTGCTTATCATCAGTTGAAGATTCAGGATCCAGATATCACAAAGACCGCTTTCAGGACTCGGTATGGTCACTAGGAGTTCCTTGTGATGTCATTTAGGCTAACCAACGCCCCCAACAACATTTATGCATTTGATGCATAGTGTATTTTGGCCCTATCTTAACTCATTCATCATTGTGTTTAGTGATGATATTCTGGTATACTCTTGGAGTAGGTAGGATTATGAGCAACACCTGAGGACTGTGCTTCATACCTTGAGAGAAAATAAGTTATACGCAAAATTCTCAAAGTGAGAGTTATGGCTAGACTCAGTGACATTTTTGAGTCACGTGGTATCGAGTGAGGGGATCAAGGAGTATCCAAAGAAGGTGGAAGCAGTGTAGAGTTGGCCCAGACTGTCCTCAGCTATGGAGATCCGTAGCTTCCTTGGTTTTGCGGGGTATTACTGTCAATTTGTTGAAGGTTTCTCATCTATTCCAGCACCTATGACCAAGCTGACCCAGAAGGATGCTCCATTCAGGTGGACAGAGGAGTGTCAGGAGAGCTTTCAAAATCTCAAGACAGCTTTGACTACAACCCCAGTATTGGTATTGCCTATAGGTTCGGGGTCTTATACTGTTTATTGTGATGCGTCGTGGATTTGTCTCAGCGCAGTGTTGATGCAGGACTGCAGGATGATTGCCTGCGTGTCTAGATAGTTGAAGGTGAATGAAAATAACTACCATGTCCATGACCTTGAGCTAGCATCTATTGTTCATGCCTTGAAGATTTGGCGGCACTATTTATACGGTGTCCCTTGTGAGATCTACACTAATCACTGGAGTTTGCAGCATCTGTTCAAGCAGAAGGATCTTAACTTACATCAGTGGAGGTGGTTAGAGATGCTTAAATTTTATAATATCACTATTTTATACCATCTCGGGAAAGCAATTATGGTGGCCGATGCCTTGTGTCGTAAGTCGGATAGTTTGGGGAGCTTAGCATATTTACTAGCAGAAGAGAGGCCATTGGCATTGGATGTTTAGGCCTTGGCCAAATAGTTTGTTAGATTGGATATTTCTGAGCTGAGTCGAGTTTTGGCTTGTATAGTCTCCTAGTCTTCTCTTTATTATCGCATCAGAGAGCGTCAGTATGATGACCCACACCTTCTTGACCTTAACGACAAGGTTCAGCACGATGATGCTAAGGAGGTCACTATTGGTGATGATGGTGCATTGAGGATGTAGGGCAGGCTATGTGTGCCCAATGTAGATAGATTGCATGAGTTGAATCTTCAGAAGGCTCACAATTTGCGGTACTCCATTCAACCGGGTGCCACGAAGATGTATCAGAACTTGAGGCAGCATTATTTGTGGATAAGAATGAAAAAGGACATAAAGGAATATGTAGCCTGGTCTCTAAATTGCCAATAGGTGAAGTATGAGCATCAACAGCCAGCTAGGTTGCTTCAGAACTTAGAGATTTCGGAGTGGAAATGGGATCAGATCATTGTGGATGTCATTGTTGGACATCCACGGACTCAGCGGAATACAATTGGGTGATTTGTGGATTGGCTGACCAAGTCAACTCATTTCATTCATGTGGTGACTACTTATTCTTTTGAGTAGCTTGCTCGAGTGTATAGCCGCGAGATTGTTAGGCTTCATGTCGTGCCGGTATTTATTATCTCTTACCAAGGTACGCAGTTTACTTCATGGTTCTGGAGGGCCGTATAGCATGAGTTAGCTACTCGGGTTGAGTTGAGCACAGATTCACCCTCAGATGGACGGACAGTTTGAGCGCACTATTTCAGATACTAGAGAATATGCTTCGTACGTGTGTGATGGAATTTGGAGGTTCTTGGGATCAGTTCTTGCCACTCGCGGAGTTTGCCTACAACAACAGTTATCAGTCGAGCATTCAGATGGCACCATATGAGGCTCTATATGGTAGGCGATGCCAGTCTCCAATGGGTTGGTTCGAGCCGGGCAAGGCTAGATTATTAGGTACAGACATGGTTTAGCATGCTTTGGATAAGGTAATGGTGATTCAGGATCGACTTCGCACATCCCAATCCAAACAGAAGAGTTATGCGGACCAGAAGGTTTAGCATGCTTTGTCCAAGAATCTTTGATTTCAGGTCAAAAAATGTCTAACTCAGCAAATGCACACGAAAACAACGGTGTTAGGCCTCATAGGGAGAACGGTACAGATGCTGGTGTACCACTACAAAACCCAGGGGTGACAATAGCACAAATCCCCGTTGACGTGGGCTCAAGCAACGCTGTGCATGTCGATGTAAGCTCTCATACCGACGGAAGTGTGCGCAGGGAAAACCAACATGAAGCATAGGGGACTCCATCTCGGGAAGAAAGAGAAGTTAGCCTTCAAGTCATTTTGAGATGTTGCCAGCGCAACAATTGGCTATTGCTCAGCTACAAAGTCAACAAAAAACTCCAAGCACAGCAGCACCGGAAATGGCTCCTTGAGTCGAGTAGGCACCGGAGAGATCGAGTAACAATGGGTCAGCAGCAGACCTCGCTATTATGAAGATGCTTGAGGACCTCACCAAAACTATTGATCGGGAGAAAAGAAGATAAAGGCTAACGATAAAAAGTTGGAGACTTATAACTCGAGGGTCGATCAGATCCCGGGCGCGCCCCTTATTCTGAAGGGCTTAGATTCAAAGAAGTTAGTACAGAAACCATTCCCATAAAGTGCGACTCCGAAGCCCGTCCTGAAGAAATTCAAAATGTCTGATGTCCCGAAGTATAGCGGGACCACAAACCCCAATGAGCACATTATTGATTATACTTGTGTTGTAAAAGGGAATGACTTAAAGGATGATGAAATTGAGTCCGTCGTGTTGAAGAAATTTGGAGAAACGTTGTCAAAGGGAGCTATGATGCGGTATCATAACCTACCCCCAAATTCAATAGATTCATTTTCCATGTTGGCAGTGCCATCAAGGTCGCCACCAGGAAGTCCGATGTCTTCAAAATCAAATAGAGAGAAAATGAGATGCTAAGGGAATTTGTATCTCGCTTTCAGATGGAGCGAATGGAATTACCACCAGTTCCGATGACTGGGCGGTACAGGCCTTTACTCAGGGCTTGAACAATAGAAGCTCGATAGCTTTGAAGTAACTAAAACAAAATTTGATCGAATATCCAACCGTAACCTGGGCAGATCTGCACAAAAGGTATTAATCAAAGATCAGGGTCGAAGACAACCAGTTACGAGCCAACTCGGGCTCAGTATATCCTAGCAGGCTCTTAACAAAGGAACAAATGTTTACAGAAAGGGAGTCAAGACCAAACAAGGAAAGATATCAACCGTATGTAGAAGATAAAAGAAACGCCTCGAGGCGTAATACACCTCGAGGAAATCGAAGGACAGATCAAGGTTAAAGTTCTAGGGGATTCATGAGTAAAGCCGGTTTCGATAGGAACACTAGGACGGTGGAGGCACCCCGGCTATCTGAGTCAACTTCAACGTCGATGTGTCAGACATCGTATCAGCCATAGGTAAAATCAAAGATACCAGGTGGTCAAAACCCTTACTGTCAGATCCTTCACAGTGGAACCCTAACTTGGTATAATAACATCACAGCACTCACGGCCATAGGATCGAGGATTGCAGACAGCTTCGAGAAGAGGTAGCCCAAATGATCAGTGAAGGGCACCTTCGAGAGTTACTCAGTGACCAAGCTAAAAACCAATTTCAGGAAAGAGAGGCGAACAAGGAGAACAAACAATAAGAACCACAGCACGTCATCCACATGATCATTGGAGGGGTTGACGTCCTACAAGGACCCGATGTCAAGCGGACGAAAATATCCATCACCAGGGAAAAGCAAAGTCGGAGTTACATACCAGAGGATGCTCTCACATTCAGCGAAAAGGACATCGAGATGTTTTCTCAGCCTCATAATGACGCACTGGTAATCTCTTTTCTTTTGAATAAATTTCAAATTAAATGTGTGATCGTGGATCCAGGTAGCTCGGCCAACATAATTAGGTCGAGGGTGGTGGAGTAGCTTGAACTTCTCGACCAGATTGTACTCGCCTCTCGAGTCCTCAATGGATTCAACATGGCGAGCGAGACAACAAAAGGGGAGATCATCCTCCCGGTCAACGTGGCCGGTACAATCCAAGATACAAAGTTTCATGTAATCGAAGGTGACACGAGATACAAATGATGAAATTTCCAACCAAGGATGGAGTAAAAGCAGTGTATGGGGAACAGCATGCAGCAAGAGAGATGTTTGAGGTGCATGACATGGCACTGGCATCGAAGACCTCTACATCGAAGAAGCCTAAAGACAAGCAAATAGCCAAGTAGCAACCACAACCGACATTCTCGGCTACATCCGGATGAGTGAATAAAGGACCATGCCATGTCCTCGGAGCAATCAATTGAAACGTATTGAGGCACAAACGCTATCATTGCTAAGGTACAACCCTCTCCCTTTTCATTTATTTTTTATACTAACTTATTGCAGGTGTTCTATTGAGAGGAATCGAATCACCCTCCAGCTCGAAAACCTTGGGTTTTAAAGCATGTGTTGTGCTATTTTTCCCTGAGATCGATTTTATCCTAGACGGGTTTTACTGGCGAGGTGTTTAACGAGGCAACATCCATATGCTACCTATGGAGAACTCATCAAGTATTAAAGGTTTCTCTTCGATCAACCTCAAATACTAGGGGGCATCACCCCGGAAGGTCGCCTCTCGGAAGAAATAGAACTATGCCTAGGAGGACCTCGATAGGAGAATGTTGTATTTGGTCAAACGATCAAATGAACCGTGTCCGTGTGGAATAATCGAGCCTCCAAAGACAAAAAAACATGTACGCATATATCAAATAATTGAGGAAGCCTCTTTGCTTATCAAAACACTTTGTGCCTCGAAGAAGTTCACTACTTTCCCATAAGACGGCTCAAGAGACAAAAACTCTCGAACACTCGAGGACTGTCATCGACAGTCAGCTTATCAATCCATTGGAAACTCGAATTCATAAGACCTTGATCAGGAAACTTCGAGCTCGTAAGCTCTCAATGAGGAAACATCAAATCTGTAAGACCTTAACGAGGCATGCCCAAACCTATAAGACCTTAAAAAGGCATAACCCCGATATTAAGGCCAACGCTATTTATCCAAACTTGTAATACCCCTAAAAAGGCATACCCCCGATATAGATGCCGAGGTCATCTCACCTAGGGCCTAAAGGTTACGACAAAACATAAAGACTATGGTCGAACTAAAAGGCTACAATCGAATTAACATGGCTCGTAGATGTCCGACTGCCGCCATAAGACTTAAGGCCTTAAAATACTTCAAAAATAACCTTTTAATCAAGCTACCCTCGGCATAAGCAAAGGAGCTTCGATAAAATCAGCTCTGAACAATAAAAAGGCTTCAAAAATAATTAGCCTTCGATGAAAAGGTTTCAACAACTCAGCCTTCGAGCGAACCTCCCGAGGTACTCAGTTATCGTCACATATCGACTCATAATCGAGGTTCTTATTTGAGCAAATAAAGATTCGAACGAACATAAAACATGCCAAGGGATAATCAAAACTTCAAAAGTCTTTAGCCAAAATGAGGGAAAACTATAGCCATAATAGAGGTCGCATCGACCCAATCTAAAAAGATCCTAAGGGCTAATATGTAAGAGCCTAAGCGTCAATGTGTAAGAGCCTAAAGAGCCTAATGGCCAATGCGTAAGAGCCTAAGGGCCAGCTTAAAGAGCTTAAGGGCCAATATGGTGAAAACCTAAGGGTCAATGAGCCCGAGTAAAAACTTGAATTGAGGACCAAGTACTAAACAGTCAACTATTATCAATTACTCATCAAACACAACCTAAGGGTTCCTATATTAAAGTCCAACATATTCGGACTAATTATCAGCAAGCCTCAAAACTGAAAATATAAACAAAGACACAAGCTAGTGGAAATTTATATAAAGGGAAAACCAAAGGGTTCCTTTTTTATTATAAATAATGACACAAAGATACACTTGTAACACTCCTACAGGGAGCCTTATACAAAGAACTAGGAAGAAAAACCTATTCTACCCTCGGGTACTAGCCTTTCCCCCTCGGGGACTATGTCCTAATAGGCTCCCTCGTGACCAGCTCCCCCACTGGCCTCCTCCTCAGCATCAGAAATGAGGAACTTGATGTCAAACTCATCCATCGTGGCCTACTCTATCTCCTCCAAACGATCGAAGCCCTTACTATGAATCTCTTCAAGAAGTTCCCTCTGGGATCTACATCAGACATATTTTTTGCTTCTCCTCTCTCGATCGGAAGTCCCCCTCAACTTTGTACGAGCTTCAACAGCATCTTTCAAATAGATGGCCACCTTCTTATCGGCTTTTGCTTGAACCTCTTCGGCTTCGGCTTCGGATCGAGCATCCACAACTTCGGCCTTCGTCTTCAAAAGATATATTTCAAGCTTAGCAATCCTGCTCATCTGGACCAACTTGCCTTCTTGATAATTACGAAGTTGTATCTTGAGGGCGGAGGCCTTATCCAAAGCATTCCTTATGGCTGGAACATGACCATCTATCGGTGCCTTCAATTCGTTGCATTCAAAATTAACCTGGTTGGCTTCGCCCCGAAGGCATTCCAGCGTCTCTGTCTTTCTCTGCAACTGAGATACCGAAATATTAGTTTCCAAAGATGGGACAAGAAGCATGTATTCCCTCAAAGTGGAGTTTACCTATTTCTCGAGGTTGACTTTGTAATCATAACTTCGGTTCAACTCCGATCGAAGATATATCACCTCTCTTGTCTTCTTATCACAAAGAAGCCTGATAGATTTCTCCCCATTCAAGGCTTTACACAACTTAGCCTCACAGTGAAGCAGCTCAGACTTGAGCTTATCGAAGGCCTATGAGAAAGAAGGTTCAGTTAAGAAGAAGAAAGTATGAAGTTAGAAAAGTAATAATGACTTCAAAACTCACCATAGAGCAGTGACGTTGATCTTTCTCGAAGGTCGATTTTGCATCTACCGGCTCGGTCTCATTAGCCTCAATAGAGCCACCTAAGGCGCTCTGATTGGGAAGAGATATGTCGAAGCCCATTTCCCTTGGAGTACTTCCCGACGTCCGAGAACCATTGCAAAATCAGGTAATGAAGGACTTTCGCCCTTCCACTCTTGTGGAACCTCTCCCTCAAGACTAGAGGCCTTGAGCCCAGTGGGCTCAACAGTCTTAGGAGGCCTCCTGGTTCGAGCCACCAATGTAGAATCATCATTTCCGAGTGCATTGATGTCCATAAAACAATGGTAAATTATGAGATCTTCATCATCAGCAACGTCCTCCTCGTGCCCCCGGGCAGGTCCTGCCTTGCTATGAGAATCTTCATCCTTTGAGGATCTCTTTGTTTTATTATCCTTCCTTGTCTTGAATGTCGAAGGTCCTTCCTCCTCTTTGAAAGTGGATGGTCTCACCTCAAAAAACTCACCAATGCTTGCAACAAAGAAATTAGTGTACGTAAAGGAAAGTACTCCCCTGCAACAAAGAAATTAGTGTACGTAAAGGAAAGTACTCCTCGGGAGAAGGACTACGTAGCACATACCATGGTGCTTAGCCTCCCATTTGTCCTTTAGCAAATCTCACCACTTGCGCTCATCATAAGTCAAAGAGGCCGCCAGTTTGCGGGCCCAGTCCGCAAGATCGAAGACCTCATTTGGCATCCACAGGATTGCTAAAAAAAGGAAAGAAAATGCCCTTACGGAGTATGGCTCCACCGAAGATAGAAATAATAGAGTTCAGTATATCACTTACGCTTGAAATTCCATTCCTCAAGAAACGGCAGGAACCTCGGAGGAATAATATCAGCAGTCCTCACCCGAACAAATCAACTCATCCACCCTTGATCCCTATCCTCGTCATCAATAGCAATAAAGGGCTTGGTAGATCGGCATCGTAATGTAATTAGACCTCGTTAATGCAAAGGCCGATATAATCTGAAAAGGTGGCTAAGAGCAAACTCAAGCTAGGCCTTTTCAGCAAAATATCTCATCATCAGCATGATCTGCAAGAAAGACGGATGGATCTGAGCAAAAGTAACTCGATACCTTCGATAGAATTCAAGCATGATTCAGTCGAGATGACCCAACGTAAAAGGGCGCATGTACACGTTCAAAAACCCTCGTGGGCCATAAGTATCTGCAGCCTCACCTTTTGTCCCCATCTGAAGTCTCTCCTCACAGCCTAAAGTTGTCTCTCTTCTATTGAGCAAATCAACCTCGATGCATGTTCTCGATGGCACGGAACATCGAGAGGTTTCTCTATCGTAAAATCTTTCATCGAGACAAAACAGTTCGAAGTTGGCTCGCCAAACACCGGCGGTGTACCACCGGCTGGGCGGGAAGCAAAGGTGGGACTTCCCTCTTTCTAGTGAGCAGATTTGGTCATGGTAGTCATGATTCCTTCAAAACAAGAGAGGGAAGAGGAAAACTCAAGCGAAAGCTCTGATTTGATGCGGCACTAAAACTAGCAAAAAAAAAGAAACTCTATAGAGAAAGTAGTTGCATAAAGCGGCAAATCCCTCAATGAAAGGAAAGTAGGTATATATGAGAAGAGCAGCGACTATTCATTAAATTTGATAGCCAATCAGCTATGATAGAGAAATTATGACTTTTTGGGAAAATATACCGATGGGACCACTTCGGTCACTTCACGGTCATGTCACAGGAATGACGTCACCAAACAGAGTTTGAGGGATCGAGGAGTTATATCGATTCCTTACCAACCTGACCTAGGGAAGGTACGCGATTGAAACCAAAACAACCCGGCCTCAAGAAACTTTGTTACTCCAAGATCGAGCTCGAAGGAGTTAAATTCAAGTTCGAAGCTTAACTTTGGCATAAACACTAAAAGGCAAAACTTTGAAGACATTAAACAAGAAAATCCTTTGCATTCCATAAATATATTTACAAAGGGGCATTTACAAAACTCCCACGCGGAGTCCACATACAAAAGAAGAAGACGTAAAGAGCAAAGGTGGCCTAGTCTTCATCTTCGCTACTCCCCGAGCTACTTGCAGAGCCCTCGTCCGAAGTAGTCGGAGCTGCAGACTCCTATTCCAAGGCCTTCGCTTCTTCGATCTCGGTAGATAGATCAAAACAGTTGGCATGCACTTTCTCGAAGGCCTGCCTCCGAGCTTCTAATCGAGCATGTGCAAGGGCGCGAGCCAGTTTAAGATTGGCCTTTTTGGATATCTCCCTGGCTTGAGTATTCGTTGTAGCAACATCTTCCCAATACGAGAATATGAGTGCATCAGCTTCAGACTTGGCCGCGGATAATGCGGCAACCAACTCAGCATGAAGCGCCTTGAATTTGTGATCCTCCTCTTTAGCAACTTCAAGAAGAATCTGAGTCGAGGCCAGCTCCTCTCGGAGAGTATCCCTTTCCAAGGCCATGTTATCCCTGTACCGCTTCAGCTCAAGGACCTCGATATTTTTTGCTACAATCTCTTCCCGAAGCTGCCCCGCTAGGGCATCCTTTCACTTAATCTACAAACACCGAATCAAAGTAATAAACACTGAGCTATGAAAACAAAACGGAAAGCTCATGAGTACCGAACCACCTGCTCGATGAAGCTGGCCCGCTCTTAGAGTACTTTCTCTGAACTTGCTCGAACTCCTCCTTCCTTCGAGCTTATAGAATTTTTAGCTCATTCGACTCCAAAGTGAGCTTCTCGAACTCCCCCTCATAATGAGTCACTTTAGCTCGTAACTTGGAGAAAGCCTGGTCGTACAGCATCATGATTTACAGCACGAAGGAAAGAAGATAGAAAAACAAAGATCAAAACTCAAGGCATAAAGGTTATGTCAAAAATCACCTATTTTTGGAGTTTCGCAGTCTCCTCGAGAACGACTGGGGCATCGAGATCAGCATCCTCTTCAACACCGGCAAAAAATCTCCAAATGCATCATCCTCTCTCTAGACTACCCCCACACGGGGAGTCTCCCTATTTTGGGCATCCCATATTTGCCCTAGGGAAAACGACGGGCTTGATTGAAGACCGCCTATGACGTCAACCTCTATTGGGGCTTCCCCTTACACTGGAAGGGCCTCAGTGTGGGATCCTCCGAAAGCGTCAACCAAGTGCTCATCGGCACAAGTTATATCCTTTTCCATGGTCAATTTGGGGACTATATCCAAACTTTCCTCGAGGGTCTTCTCAATACAAGGTGGGACCTCATCGGCCACCTCTGACTTGGTAGTCTTCTACCCGACAACGTTTGAAGCATCAAAGCTTTGTCTTGCCCTATGTACCAGTAGGAAACCGTCATCGTCATCGTCTTTGTCTTCAGCACGAAGACTCTCAGCAGCTGCCAAAGTTAGGACCGTTGCATCGGCCCTAGGCTTTCGAGCCTTAGCTCTCTTTGATTTTAGGGACTCCGTCAGTATCTCTTTCTTTCTCTTTCTATCTTTGGCAGGTTTTTGGGACTCCTCTTTGCTAGGAGGAGTCGATCTCATTGAGATGGCTTCCCTAAGGCCTGCACAAGCGTAAAATGTCAAACATACCGCTAATAATCTATTTATAAGGAATTTAGAGGTGACATCGGTGAGGACGTACCCTGATTTTTTGCCTCCCTGCGAGTTTTGGCCAAGTCATGCCAAACGCGCTTGTCATATGAGGAGGTGGAGACTAAAAGTTTAACCAAGCCCGGGAGGTCCTTACCGCGCCAAGGAACCATAGGGTGGCTACGCAACTAGAGGAGAATCAATTCAAAAAAGAAATGAGTTAGTTTGAAAGAGGAAAAGAGGACATTCAGATGATAAAACATACTCGGTGTAACGATACTTACATCTCATATTCCATTCCTCAAGGAATGGCATCTTCTCGACAGGGATGAGGTCAGAAGTCCTGACTCGAACAAAGTGACTCATCCACCCTCGGTCTTTATCTTCATAGATGTTGGCAAAAAATGCTTTGGTAGATCGATGTCGTTGTTTGACTAGGCCTCCTCGATAGAGACGAGGGCTTTACAATCTAATTAAATGATCGAGAGTGAAAGCATCCCCTCGACCATGTTCGAGAAATATCTAATCAAATAGACCATTCTCTAAAAATAGGGATAAATTTGACCAAGCATCACTCGATATTGTCGACTAAAATCGAGGATCACCGAGTCTATCGGTGGAGAAGAAGAATATATAGGACCTAAGGTAAAGGGATACATATATATGCTGAGGAAACCAGCTCTGCGTGTAGTTATATCCTCTCCCGATGAAGAGATCTCTGCTTGTAATGCCTCTCCCCAGCGGAAATATTTTTTCACCTTCTCTGTGTCGGTTATTAGAGTAATGTACCAAAATACAGTCTCGCATTGGCCCGGTACCGAAGAGGGTTTATCAATTTTGAAATCGGAGGATGCATCGAAGGGCCCAGGAATACACTCCTCAATGCAAGGAGGAACTACCTTTTTTCTCTTAGACGAGAATGACGAAGAAGGGGCTTCCTCTTTTCGAGGTACTGTCTTAGAAGTTTTGGCCATGGTTATAACAAAGTTTCAAAGTAAGTTGACGAAGAAGTGAATACAGAAGAAGGGTGAAGGCAGGAAACTATTAACAAAGATTTGAAGATTTAAAGATGATGCGAATGTTTAAAAGATAGGGAATTAGAGTATTTATAAGAGTCCTCTAAGTGTATTGGAGGAATTGAAAGGGCGACCAATAGCAGTTCGTGGGCTTTTCGAGGATCGTGTTGACAAGACCTCTGTACAACTTTTCTGTCACATCATTTAATGATCTCACATGGCTGACGTCACAATGGGGGTACCGGAGAGGCAACAACTCAAGATCGTTTCCTATCATTTCATTCTAAGAAACGCAAGGACTATCTTTGTACGGCCGAAATTGGGGAGTTCCACTTTGGGGCTATTGTGGCACTCCACGCTCGACCTCGAGAAGCTCAAAGCAGAATTTGAAGTGTGACCCCGAGGTGCGTCCTCGAGGGAACATATCAAAGGTTCGCTGTGGTCAATCTTAGAGCAGTACAAATCGATGGTCATCATGGAAAGGCGGGAAAGCTCCCAAGGATACGTGGTTAGAGCTGACCAAGTCTGCAAGAATAGTACAAATCCGTACTAAGCCATTATACAACTGTACCAATAGCATTTCCTCATCATTATTAGACATGTACTATGTTAGGATTACCCCATCCTATATAAAGGGGGCCTTTGTCATTTTGTAACAGACATGATTATTAAATACAATAGAACATTATCTGCTTTTCTTGCCAAAACATGCTCAACAATCACTTTGCAGATTTATTGCTTGTTCATTTATTATTCATTGATTGCTCTTCATTTATTTCCCATTATTAACCGCAAAAGGCTATCTCGAGGCCTTCGATATCATTGTTTCTTCATCAATTGTTCATTGCTAACTTCCCTAACTAGACCTTGAGGCACCCTGTTCCAGCCAACTCGAGGCCTAGTCCTGCGAAGCATTGGTTTACATATCTTATTCTCTTTACTTACACTTAGCATCTATTTCCAAACAACTGTTGAAATAAATCACATATTTTTAGAACCACAAAATCAAATATAATTGTAAATACCATTTTCAAGGTAAATAGTTGTAGAAGTTTGATGTTTCGAAGTTCATTAAGTTTGAATTGGAGGGTGATTTGTGTTTTTAGCGTTGTTTGATGTGATTTGAAGGCTCGACTATGTTTGTATGATGTTTTAGGACATGTTGGTATATTTTGTTAAGGTCCAGGGAGCCTCGGGTGAGTTTCAGATGCTTAACGGATTGAAATTGGACTTGTACTAATTACTTAAGCATTAAAGATTTTGCACCTGCGGTGGGGAGACCGCAGGTGTGGGAACGCACGTGCGAGGGAAGGACTGTAGGTGCAGTCTAGAAGAGCTTGACCTGTGGTCGCAGGTGCGACATGAAGGCCGCAAGAGCGAAGTCGCTTCTGCGGAAGTTTGAATCCAGAAGCGTATAGGCCTGGGAGGCTTGGGATCGCAAAATCGAAACGGTCTCCGCAGAAGTGGGATCGCAGGTGCGATCCCTGGTCCGCAGAAGAGGAAACCCTGGCCGTAAGTGGAATCTGTACCTACGATGATTTTTTCGCAGGTGTATCACGACTCGGATTTTTCCACCTTTGGAGTCGTGATAGCGCATACTCGTGAAAGCTAGGCAAGCCAACTATTAGGGTTCTACACGCTAGCAATCATCCCAAAAAATTATAAACAGAAACTATAGCTAAACAAATGAAAAGCGTAGAAGAGTTAAAATAAATCCAAATACTTCAATACATGTCTACCCACAAATCTGGTGTCACAAATTCATGAATGACTAAGATTTGTACAACAAATACATGTCTGGAAAGAAAAGTACAATTGTTCTCGGAATGAAAAGAGACAGTAGAAAAATTAAACAGGGAAGGGGGACTTTAGCCTCTGCAGACATCAGCAGATCTACCTTGGTCTCCTATTACTGAAGGCAGCTACCTCAGCTACTCACTGGGTCCGGTACCGAAATCTGCACAAAAGATTGCATAGTGTAGCATCAATACAACCAACCCCATGTACTGAGTAAGTGTCGAGCCTAACCTCGGCAAAGTAGTGACTAGGCTAGGACACGACAATCATATATACCTGTGAAGTTAAATCATATACAAATAGAAACATAGCAACAGAAAAAGGTGGGAAGGGGACATGTTGCCGGGAATATCAGATTCTAATAATAAACCAATAAGGAAGCATCAATAAGGAAGCAAAATGAACATCATATCTAAATCAACAAGAATAATGAAATGGTAACACGTGCACGCATCACCCTTCGTGCTTTTACTCTCATCCTCACCATATGAATCAACAGAAACAGCACGGCATCACCCTTCATGCATTACCTCTCATAATAATGGCACGGCATCACCCTTCGTGCATTATTCTTCATAATATCAGCACGGGATCACCCTTCGTGCATTAACTCTCAAATCATGGCATGGCATCACCCTTCATGCACTAACACTCATAATATCGGCATAGCATCACCCTTCGTGCATTACACACACTCACAATATCATGCACGGCATCACCCTTCATGCTTTACACTCTTCCTCAACCAAACAATAGAAACAAAACGTCACGTCAAGAGAATCAACGATATTAACAATGACATCCTGACAAGGGATTCAGCTATAACCAATCTTGTTTCCCACAATTACTTTATAAAATGAAACACAACTTTCCAGTACTCACAATAGTTTATTACCAAGAAACTTCCATAAGCTTTGTTCAACATTAATAATCATCAATTTGAGCATGATCGATACATTGTAGGGTCACAACAATTATGATATAAGACTTGCGGGCATGCTGGACACCAACATATAGATACTCGTTAGCACACCTGTACGTCGTACTCGATAATAACACATACAAAATAAGACCACAACTCCTATTCCCTCAAGCTAAGGTTGAGCCAAACACTTACCTCGATTCCACGGATAAGATTAAGCCTCAATTACTGCTTTACCTCTCAGTTCCACTTCCAATAAGCTTGTATCTAGTCATAATTTACTTAATAACATTAATAAATGCTAAATAAATCAATTCTAATGCATGAAAGTAGATTTCTCATTGTTTTCCCCAAAAAGTCAAAAATCGACCTGGGGCCGCTTGGTCAAAAACCTAAGTTTGAGCCAAATTCGATCACCCATTCACTCACAAACTCAAATATGCGATTAGTTTTGAAATCGAACCTCAAATTGAGGTCCAAATTCCCAAAATTTGAAAATCCTAACTTCTATCCAAAAACACCAAATTTCCCATGAAAAACCCTAGATTTTGAAGTGAAATCATGTAAAAAGATGTTATAGATTGAAGAAAATAAGTTAGAAATCGTTTACCTATGATTTGGGGAAGAACTCCCTTTAAGAAAATAGCCTATGTGATGTTTAGGTTTGAAAAAGTTGTAAAATGAAGAAGAATCCCATCAAAAATTCCACTTAACAGGTCTCAGATGTCGCAATTGCGACCAAGGGTTCGCAATTGCGAACCCTAGGAATTTATGTCATCTTCGCAATTGCGAAGGAAAACTTCGCATTTGCGACCTCTGGCTTATCTGACAACCTTCTTATTTGCGAAGAACATCTCGCATTTGCGAGGAAGGCTGGTCTTGAGGTCTTCCCATTTGCGAAGAAAAAGCTCGCATTTGTGATCCCTGAGTACATCGCAATTGCGAGATCAGGGGCCTGCAACATACCATCAATCTTCCTATGTTCAAATTCACTCTATGGCCTATCCAGAACTCACCCGAGCCCTCAGGGCTCCAAACCAAATATGCACGCAAGTCTAAAATTATCATACGAACTTGCTTGTGCGATCAAATCATCAAAATAACATCAACAACTACGAATTTAACCTCAAATTCATGAAATTCTTCAAGAATATTGAAATTTCTATTTTCTTAACTAAAGGTCCGATTTCTACCAAATCAACTCCGACTCTTACCAAATTTCACATATTCAACTTATTTATTATTTTAGACCTATAACAGGCTCTGAAACTGACATACGAGCCTGATACCATCAAGAACACGCATCATTTCATTTCAAAAAGCCTTTATATTTTCCAGCAAACAATTTTCTTTAGAAATTCTTTTCTCGGGCTTGGAACCTCGGAATTTGATTCTAGACATATGCCTAAGTCCCATATTTTACTACGGACCCTACAAGACCGTCGGATCACGGGTCCGGGTCCGTTTACCAAGAATGTTGACAAAAGTCAACTTTAACCAATTTTAAAGGCCAATTTCATTATTGTTTCTTAAATTTCACATAAAAGCTTTCCGAAAATGCGCTCGAATTGCGCATGCAAATTCAAGTGAGACAAAAAGAGGTTTTCCGGCATAGAATCACCCTTCGGAACACAGTTTTGACTTCTAAAACAAGAGATGACCTTTAGGTTCACATTCTCCACCTCTAAAACAACTGTTCATCCTCAAACGGACATAGAAACGTACTTGAGTCGGTGAAAAGATGAGGATAACGGCTCCGCATATCGGACTCAGACTCCCAGGTCGCTACCTCAACTGGCTAACCTCTCCACTACACACAAACTGAAGGGAAATTCTTCGACCTCAACTGACAAACCTACCGGTCTAGAATGGCTATCGGCTCCTCCTTATAGTTCAAGTCCTTGTCCAACTGGACAGTGCTGAAGTTTAACACGTGGGATGGATCACCGTGATACTTCCGAAGCATGGACACATGAAACACTGGATGCACTGCTGATAAACTCAGTGGCAATGCAAGTCTATAAGTTACCTCTCCCACTCAATCGAGAATCTCAAAAGGATCGATGAATCTAGGGCTTAGCTTGCCCTTCTTCCCAAATCTCATCACGCCCTTCATGGGCGACACCCGAAGCAACACTCGCTCTCCGACCATGAATGCTTCATCACGAATCTTGCGGTTAGCATAACTCTTTTGCCTAGACTGAGCTGTACAAAGCCTATCTTGAATGATCTTAACCTTGTGCAAGGCATCCTGTACTAAATTCGTACCCAACAACTGAGCCTCTCTCGGCTCAAACGACCCAACTGGCGATTGACACCGTCTACCATATAATTCCCCATAGATGGCTATCTGGATGCTCGACTGATAGTTGTGTTTGTAGGCAAACTCTGCTAATGGCAAAAACTGATCCCACCTCTAAAGTCAATGACAAATGCTCGGAGCATATCCTCCAAAATCTGAATAATACGCTCGGACTGTCCGTCCGTCTGAGAGTGAAATGTTGTGCTCAACTCGACCCGAGTACCCAACTCACGCTGAACTGCCCTCCAGAAATGCGAGGTAAACTGCATACCTCGGTTAGAAATAATGGACACGGGCACACCATGAAAATGAATAATCTCCCGGATATAGATCTCAGCTAACCTCTCAGAAGAATAAGAAACTGCCACCGGAATGAAATGTGCGGACTTGGTCAGCCTATCAACAATAACCCATACTGCATCGAACTTCCTCTGAGTCTGTGGGAGTCCAACAACGAAGTCCATAATGATACGCTCCCACTTCCACTCAGAAATCTCGATCTTCTGAAACAAACTACCAGGTCTTTGATGCTCATACTTTATCTGCTGACAATTCAAACACTAAGCTACATTGGCAACAATATCCTTCTTCATCCTCATCCACTAATAATGTTGCCGCAATGATACATCTTAGCGGTGCCCGGATGAATAGAATACCTGGAACTATGGGCCTCCTCTAGAATCAACTCACGAAGCCCATCCACATTGGGCACACAAATACGACCCTGCATCCACAAAACTCTATCATCTCCAACTGTAACCTACTTGGCACCTAGTGCTGCATCGTGTCCCTAAGGATAAGCAAATGAGGATGATCATACTGTCGATCTCGGATAAGCTCAAATAATGAAGAACGAGCGACTGTGCAGGATAACACACAGCTAGTTCTCAAAAACATCTAACCTCACAAACTGATTGGCTAAAGCCTGGACATCTAAAGCAAGCGTCTCTCACTGGCCGAAATATATGCAAGACTACCCATACTGGCTGACTTCCTACTAAAACCATCAGCCACCACATTGTCCTTCCCCCGATGATACAAGATGGTGATGTCCTAGTCTTTCAAAAGCTCCAACCACCTCCTCTGCCTCAAATTTAGCTCCTTCTGCTTGAACAAGTATTGCAAACTCTTGTGATCTGTTAACACCTCAGATGACACGCCATATAAATAATGAATCCAAATCTTAAGCACGTGGACAATGAATGCTAGCTCCAAATCATCAAATGGGTAATTCTTCTTGTGAATCTTCAACTGCCGATATGTAATAACCTTTCCATTCTGCATCAACACCGCACCAAGTCCAATACGAGATGTGTCATAATACACTGTATACGGCCCTGAACCCGTGGGCAAAAACCAACACCGGTGCCGTAGTCAAAGCTATCTTGAGCATCTGAAAGCTCGCCTCATACTCGTCCGACCACCTGAACTGGGCACCCTTCTGAGTCAACCTGGTCATCGGGGCTGCTATAGATGAAAACCCCTCCACAAATCGATGATAATAACCCGCCAAATCCAAGAAACTCCGGATCTCAGTAGCTGATGTGGGTCGAGGCTAGTTCTTTACTGCCTCTATCTTCTTCGGATCCAACTGAATACCCTCTGCTGATAGGACGTGGCCCAAGAATGCGACTGAACTCAACCAAAACTCGCACATCAAAAACTTAGCATACAACTAACTGTCTCTCAGAGTTTGAAGAACGAATCAAAGATACTGCTCGTGCTCCTCCCGGCTACAGGAATAGATCAAAATATCGCCAATGAAAACAATCACGAAGGAATCCAAATAAGGCCTGAACACTCGGTTCATCAGATCCAAAAATGTTGCTGGGTCATTTGTCAACCCAAACGACATCACTAAAAACATATAATGCCCGTACCGAGTGCAAAAAGTTGTCTTAGGGACATTGGATGCCCTAATCCTCAACTGATGATAGCTAGATCTCAAATCAATCTCCGAAAACACTTGGGCACCCTGAAGCTGATCAAAAAGATCATCAATACTCGGCAATGGATACTTGTTTTTGATGGTGGCCTTGTTCAAGTGTCGATAATCAATACATATTCTCATCGATCCATCTTTCTTCTTAATAAACAATACCGGCGCGCCCCAGCGTGAGACAGTAGGTCTAATGAAGCCCTTATCAAGAAAGTCCCGCAGCTGTTCTTTCAACTCCTTCAACTCTGGCGGGGACATACGATATGGCAGAATAGAAATGAGCTGAGTGCCCGGAGCCAAATCAATGCAAAAGTCGATATCCCTACCAGGTGGCATCCCCGGCAGGTCTATAGAAAATACCTTTGGAAACTCACGAACAACTTGCACGGAATCCATAGAAAGAACCTCAGCACTAGAATCACGCACATATGCCAAGTAAGCCAAATGCCCCTTCTCGTCCATATGCTGAGCCTTCATATAGGAAACGACCTTATTGGTAAAATGACCAGGAATCCCTCTCCAATCCAACCGAGGGAACCCCGGCAGGGCTAAGGTCACGGTCTTGGCGTGACAATCCAATATGGCATGATAAAGTGATAGCCAATCCATCCCTAATATGATATCAAAATCAACCATATCCAAAAGTAAGAGATCTACACATGTCTCAAAACCCCTAATAACAACCACACATGAGTGATAGACACGATCTACAACAATGGAATCACCCACCAGTATGGAAACATATATAGGAGAACTCAAAGAATCACGAGGCACAACCAAATACGTAGCAAAATAAGATGACACATAGGAGTATGTATACCTCGGATCAAATAGAATTGAAGCATCTCTACTGCAAGTTGAAACCGTACCTGTGATAACTGCATCGGAAGCCTCAGCCTCAGGTCTGGCTGGAAAAGCATAACATCAGGGCTAGGGCACACCACCCTGAACTACATCCCCGGAATAGCCTCCTGATGGCTGGCCTCCACCTCTAGCGGCCTGACGTCCACCTCTAACAGCCTGACCTCCACCTCTAACACCTCGACCTCCACCTCTAGCTGCATGACCCCTACCTCTAGCTGACCGAGCAGGCTGTGGAATATCTAGTGCCTGAACCATAGCACGAGAACCCTGATGTTGAGAACTGCTCGAGGATCGAGGGTAAAATCTAAAAATGTGCCTCGAATCGCCACAAGTATAACAAGTCCTCCGCTGCTGATCCTTAAACTGACCCTGATGGCCTGAGTAACCACCCTGAAAACTCTAGAGCGGAGGTGCACTGATAGGAGTTGGTGATGCATTGTAGGGTAGCTGATCCTAATACTGCATATGAGAACCATGGCCATCTAGAGCACCCTGAGAAGCCTGAAGTGCTAAATGAAACGGCTTAGGAGGATGGACCCTACCAAAAGAATCCCTGCCTCCAGACGAGGCACCATTGTATCTGCCCGAATGACTAGGCCTCTTATCAAACCCCAGACCACTCCCTTGTGATAGGACCATCTCAACTCACCGGGCCACGTTGGCTACATCCTGAAAAGAAATCTCACTGCTTGTCTCCTTAGCCATCTGCAATCGAATAGGCTGAGCGAGTCCCTCAATGAACCTCCTCACTCTCTCTCTTGGTAGGAAGTATAATAATAGCATGACAGGACAAGGCATTAAATCTGGTCTCGTACTAAGTGATGGTCATAGAACCCTACTGGAGACGCTCAAACTACCTCCGATAGTCCTCCCTCTGAGTGATAGGAAAAAACTTCTCCAAAAATAGCTGAGAGAACTGATCCCAAGTCAAAGCCGGCAAACCAGATGGTCTAGCCAAACAATAATACCTCCACCAAGTCTTGGCAGAACCTGACAGACGAAAAGTAGCAAAGTCGACCCCATTGGTCTCCACTATCCCTATGTTGCGAAGAACCTCGTGACAGCTGTCCAAATAGTCCTGGGGATCCTCTGAGGATGTACCACCATAAGTAGTAATGAATAGCTTGGCGAACCTGTCCAACCTCCACAAAGCATTAGTAGACATAGCTGCTCCATCACCGGTCTGAGCTACCATACCCGGCTGAACTACTCTAACTAGCTAAGCTGCTGGAGTCTAAAACTGAGGAGCCACCTACTCCGAAGTGCGAGTAGCGGGAGTATGTTCTCCTCTTCTAGTCTGAGAGATAGCTGGTGCTACAGGAAGTAAGCCTGCCTGGGCGACACTCTCCATAAGGCCCACTAGACGGACCAGAGCATCCTGAAGTACTGGGGTAGCGTTGAACCCCTCTGGGACTTGAGCTGTCCCTACTGGAACGGTCTGGGCTGGAGCCTCCTCCTCAAACTGTACTTGAGTCTCCATCGCTGGTGCTGCTGCTCTACGCTGAGCCCTGCCCCTACCTCGGCCTCTAGCATGCCCTCGGCCTCGTCCTCTACCCCTCGTAGGAGCTGCCACTGGGGCTCGGGCTCGGGCTGCCGATCAGCGGATGAAGAAGCACGTGTTCTCACCATCTCTGAAAGAACAGACTAGAAGTTCAATTAACATTGAGAAGTCAAATCGCACGACATAGAAGAATAGATATGAAGTTATTCTAAACTCTATAGCCTCTAGGGGATAAGCACAGACGTCTCTGTACCTATCCCTTAGACTCTACCTAGCTTGTTCGTAAATTGTGACACCTAGGCAACCTAGTGCTCTCATACCAACTTGTCACAATCTGGATTTTCCCACCCTCGAGAGTCATGATGGCGTCTACTTGTGAAAGCTAGGCAAGCCAACTATTAGGGTTCTACATGCTAACAATCATCCCAAACAATTATAAACAGAAACTATAGATAAACAAATGAAAAGCGCAGAAGAGTTAAATAATTCCAAATACTTCAATACATGTCTACCCACGAATCTAGTGTCATAAATTCACGAATGACTAAGATTTGTACTGCAAATGAAAGTCTAGAAAGAAAAGTACAACTATTTTCGGAATGAAACGAGATAGTAGAAAAACTAAACAGGGAAGGTGGACTTTAGGCTTTGCGCACGTCATCAGATCTACCTTGGTCTCCCTGGACTGAAGGCAGCTGCCTCAGCTACTCACTAGGTCTGGTACCGAAATCTGCACAAAAGAGTGCAGAGTGTACCATCAGTACAATCGACCCCATGTACTAAGTAAGTGTCGAGCATAACCTCGGCGAAGTAGTGACGAGGCTAGGACACAACAATCATATATATATGTGTAGTTAAATCATATGAAAATAGAAACATAATAACATAAATCAACAGAATAAGGTGGGAAGGGGACATGTTGTGGGGAATATTAGATTCTAACAATAAACCAATAAGAAAGCAAAATCAACATCATATCTAAATCAACAAGAATAATAAAACGGTAACATGGGCACTCATCACCCTTCGTGATTTTACTCTCGTCCTTACCATATGAATCAACAGAAATGGCACGGCATCACCCTTCGTGCATTACCTCTCATAATAATGGCACGGCATCACCCTTCGTGCATTAACTCTCAAATCATGGCAGCATCACCCTTTGTGCATTAACACTCATAATATCGGCACGGCATCACCCTTCGTGCATTACACTCACTCACATTATCATGCACGACATCACCCTTCGTGATTTATACTCTTCCTCACCCAAACAATGGAAACAAAATGTGCCGGCAAAGGAATCAACAATATTAACAATGACATCCCGGCAAGGGATTCAGCTATAACTAATCTTGTTTCCCACAGTTACTTTACAAAATGAAATTCAACTTGCCAATACTCAACAATAGTCAATTACCAAGAAACTTTCATAAGCTTTGTTCAACATTAATAATAATCAATTTGAGCATGATCGATATATAGTAGAGTCACAACAATCATAATATAAGACTCACGGGCATGCTGGACACCAACGTATAGATACTCGTCACCACACCTATACGTCGTACTCGATACTAACACATAGCAAATAAGACCACAACTCATATTCCCTCAAGCTAAGGTAACGCCAAACACTTACCTCGATTCCTCAGACAAGATTAAGCCTCAACTACCACTTTACCTCTCAGTTCCACTTCCAATTTGTTTGTATCTGGTCATAATTTACTTAATAACGTTAATAAATGCTAAATAAACCAATTCTAATGCATGAAGGTAGATTTCTCATTGTTTTCCCCAAAAAGTCAAAAATCGACCCCAGGACCGCTTGGTCAAAACTCAAAGTTTGAGCCAAAATCCAATCGCCCATTCACTCACAAACTCAAATATGCAATTAGTTTTGAAATCGGACCTCAAATTGAGGTCCAAATTTCCAAAATTTGAAAATCCTAACTTCTACCCAAAAACACCCAATTTCCCATGAAAAACCCTAGATTTTGATGTGAAATCATGTAAAAAGATGTTATAGATTGAAGAAAATGAATTAGAAATTGTTTACCTATGATTTGGGGAAGAACTCTCTTCAAGAAAATCGCATATGTGATGTTTAGGTTTGAAAAAGTTGTAAAATGAAGAAGAATCCCGTCAAAAATTCCATTTAACAGGTCTCATATGTCGCAATTGCGACCAGGGGTTCGCAGTTGCAAATCCTGGGAATTTCTACCATCTTCGCATTGCGAAGGAAAACGACACAGTAGCGACCTCTGGCTTATCTGACTACCTTCGCATTTGCAAGGAAAGCTGGCCCTGAGGTCTTCGCATTTGTGAAGCAAAAGCTCGCATTTGCGATCCCTGAGTACATCGCAAATGAGATGCCTAATCTCGCAATTGCGAGATCAGGGCCTGCAACACAGCTGCAACATGCCAACAATCTTCCTAAGTCCAAATTCACTATGTGGCCTATCCAAAACTCACCCAATCCCTCGGGGCTTCAAACCAAACATGTACACAAGTCAAAAAACATCATATGGACTTGCTCGTGCAATCAAATCATCAAAATAACATCAACAATCAGGAATTTATCCTCAAATTCCTGAAATTCTTCAAGAACATTAAAATTTTCATTTTCTTAACTAAAGGTCCGATTTGTACCAAATCAACTCCGACTCTTACCAAATTTCAAAAATTCGACTTATTTATTATTTTAAACCTGTATCGAGCTCCGGAACTATCATACGGGCCCGTTACCATCAAGAACACGCATCATTTTATTTCAAAAAGCCTTTATATTTTCTAGCAAAAAATTTTCTTTAAAAATTCTTTTCTCGGGCTTGGGACCTCGAAATTTGATTCCGGGCATACGCCCTAGTCCCATATTTTACTACGGATCCTACGGGACTGTCGGATCACGGGTCCGGGTCCGTTTACCAAGAATGTTGGCCAAAGTCAACTTTAATCAATTTTAAAGACCAGTTTCATTATTTTTTCTAAAATTTCACATAAAAGCTTTTCGGAAACACGCCCAGACTGCGCACGCAAATCGAAATGAGACAAAAAAAGGTTTTTAAGGCCTCGAAAGACAGTTTTGACTTCTAGAGCAAGAGATGGCCTTTAGGGCCATCACAAGGTGCAGCATCGCAAGTGCGATTAAGAGCCCGCAGGTGCGGTTGTTATCTCGGGTTGGAAAGAATATACATAAAATCAATTTACATTACTAAAATGAAATAAGCAGTTATGTTTCCTCGAAATTAATAATAATATAGAATATGATTGAATTTGATTATTCTAATATTTAAGTTTCCTTAATTTTTCTGCTTCTGTTTGTTTTTTCAAGCATATCACTTTCAAGTCCCTTTCTAATTTATAATAGCTATAGGTTATAGCACTGTCCTTGGGAGAAGTCTCTATTGTATGGTCCCATAAAACATTCACTTCTACTTTGCATTACCAGCCAAATGGATAAAATTGGTAAGAGGATTGAAATGTGATTACACATGAAAAAGTTGACTATATAGAAAAAAAAGGTACTACTTTATTCTAAATCATTTCTTAAAATTGAATAAAATGCAAATGATTAAATAATAAAAGCAATTATAAATAACCAAACAACAGACAAAGGAAAAGTTAAACCATTATTCTTAAGTGATGATCATTAAGAACATGGCAAATGCGACAACGATGGAAGCAACAAATTTGGAAGGACTAATCCCAGTGGCAGCTGATGAGCCAGGGGGACTTGAAGGTGCAGTAGAAGGAGATCCCCCTTCGGCCAGAACGTTAATGGCTACTTTCATGCCTTGTTTACAGTGATCTCTTATTCCGCACAAGTACCATTTCTTGCCCGGAGATATCAGCTCAATCACATCATTTCCAGTGTTTAAGGATGTAGTAGTAGTTGCTGCTGCACAGTCTTGGAATGATATTAGATCTGCTTTCAACACATTGTGTGCTCCTTCCTTGTACTTGAAAACTGTACGCACCACAAAAATAATTTTCATTATGATCCCAAAATTATACCTTGTTTTTGTGTATTATTAGTTTTTTGATAGTTTGAAGAAACACTAAGCATAATATGAGTTTAACTTTTATACAATATAGTGTTAAAAAAATTACATTATCATGTCACTTAAAATTAAGATAATTATAAGTAATCATCCATAGAAAAGTATAACTAGTAAAAATACCTATATATCCTTATCAAAAACTAAGGTAGAACGTAGTATATAAGAAGAGGCTAAATAACTTACTGAGCTTATCTCCAACATGGAACTCTTTGCTTTCCGCCCATGTTTTGTAGTCAAAGTTGAGCTTCCAACCTTGATCATCCCCAACCAAATGCTCAGTTGCAATCGTTGGTGCAACAACCATGTTAACAACAGCAATTGCAATCAAGAAAGCTTTCAAGGCCATTTGCAACTACTTGTTGAAGTTACTGATCGTAAAAGCTTCTTAATTTTTAATTTTGTGTTGTAGAATGCTTGATGGTTTGAAGGTCAGCATTTAGGTAGGAACATATTTATAGGATATTGAATTCGAGAATTTCAGCCGGCTAATGGCGGCATTTACTTACATTGTGCTATTTGGCAAGGTCATTTTGCCTAAAGAATATCAATGCTGTCTGAACTTATTTTATTAATATATGGAGAATATGGTTATGGTATTGGAAATCTAGGAATGTGCATAATGACTTGGTCAAGTATATCTTTGTCTGCTTCCATCAGTGTTTGGCCTCACCATCTTAACAAATTGACCTGCTTTTATATGCTACTCATTCTATCTTTTTGTTGAACGCTCAACAAGAAAAGTTAATTGTTAAAATAACCGAGGTTTCTTCTCAACCATTATAAATGATCTTTTATGTATAATGATATGCACTTGAACAACATAGGAATGAAGTTTTTGTTGGGAAAAATAATATCCCGCACAGGAATAATATCCACGATAAATAACAATAACACAAGAGAGTAACAACGACATCAAATCTTTTAACAGGGCAACATACAATACCGGAGCGGAGCAGTATAGTACCACTAAAATATTAGAACTTGGTAGTATCAAGAGACTAATATAACTTCAAAAGAAATAACACTCTTTATTTTAAATATCTCACTACAATATTACTTGCACTCAATATTTATACAGACTACAATCCGTAGATAACTCTCTCTCTCGTTTCTCTCTCAATTTTGGTGTATTAAAAATGAAGAAACGAGGCTGCCACTTATAGAGTGAACTGTTGTCCAAATAAACCAATCAAATCGATTGATTTCAAATTGCATCGATTTGGTTTTGACAAAATCAGATTTGCCTTTTGCAAAATCGGACTTGTCTTTGCAATTTGCAAAGCAAGTTTCAGCCATGCGTTTTACTTGTTGTCTTCTTTTTCTTTTATTCTTTTTTTACTTAAATTGGTCCACAAATCTCTCCCTTAATTTTGATTTTTCTTCTTCATTCCAAGTCTTCATCTCAATCTCTGGAAATCTTCAAACTTCAGAGGCTTTGTGAAGATATCTGCAACTTGATCATGAGAATTCACATACTTGAGTTCGATTTCCTTGTTGGCAATGCATTCTCTAATGAAGTGATACCTTGTATTTATATGCTTGCTTCGATCATGATACACTTGATTCTTAGCAATTGCATGTGCGGATTTGTTGTCAATACAAATATCTATAGCTTCAATTTGTGGCAAATTGAGCTCCTTCAATAATCTTCTCATCCAAATAGCATGACATGTACACGATGTTGCTACTATATATTCACCTTCAAAAGTCGAGAGAGTAACAATTGATTGTTTCTTTGACTCCAAGATATAACAGAATCATGCAAGAAAATATAAAATACAAAACCAGTTGTAATTTTTCTATTATCAATATCTCCCGCATAATCACTATCACAAAATCCCATAAGGTTGAAGTTATTAGAAGAAGAATAAAATAACCCAAAGTCAATCGTACCTTTTAGGTAACGAAGAATTCTTCTAGTGACCTTCGAGTGAGTGGAGCTAAGAGCTTCCATGAAGCGACTTACTACTCCAACTGCAAAGAGTATATATGGCCTGGTACAAGTCAAGTACCTCAAACACCCCACAAGACTTTTAAAAAATGCGGGATCCACTTTTTTTCCTTCATCAAACTTGGACAATTTTGTCCCACTCTCCATCAGTCTGGTCACGGGGTTAAATCTAGCATGTTGAACTTCTTCAATATCTCTTTTTTATAGCTTTCTTGAGAGATAAAAATTCCATCCTCCATCTGCTTCACTTCTAGGCCCAGGTAGTATGACATGAGCCCTACGTCTGTCATCTCAAACTCACGGGACATATCTTTCTTAAAAGCATCAAATAAACTTGGGTTATAATTACCCCTGAAAATAAGATCATTAACATAAAGACAAACAAGTAAGATATCTCCATTATTATGAACTTTAAGGTAAAGAGCATATTTATGGGGACAACGAGTAAACCCATTATCTTGAAAATACTTGTCGATGTAACTATTTCATGCCCGTGGGACTTGCTTCAACCCAATAAAGCTTTGTTCAACTTTAGCATTTTATCTTCATGGTTTTTGATCATGAAGCCTAATGGTTGTTCAACATAGACTTCTTCTTCAAGATAGCCATTTAAGAAGGCTGACTTGGCATCTAGTTGATGGATCTTCCACTTCATTTGAGCTGCCAAAGAGATCAGCAAACGAATCATCTCCATGCGGGCAACAGGTGCATAAACTTCTTCATAGTCAATGTTTTGCCTTTGCTGGTAGCCTTTAGCCACAAGCCGTGCCTTGTATCTCTCCACATTTCCATCAACATTCTTCTTTGTCTTGTATACCCATTTTACTCCAATTGCTCGATGACCCTTGGGAAGAGTTGTTAACTCCCATGTGTTGTTCTTTACTATTGACTCGATCTCCTCCTACATGGCTTGTCTACATCTTTTGTCGGTAACAGCTTCATCAAAGTTTATTGGTTCACTGTCAGTAAAGAGACAACATAAAAAATCAAAATTAGTAACTTCATTTATGTCCTCATAGAGCTCTTGAATACTCCTTGTCCTTTGTGGTTGTTCATTTGAACATTCTTGAGAAGAGGGAGATGCAATATTGGTTGGAGAATGAGGTGGAGTTGTATCCTGCACAGGTTCCACGGTCTCTGATTCTTCTTCATCACCAAAGTATGGAAGAAAATAATATGAAGTTTCTTCTTGAGCTTCCCAATTCCATGCTAATTCTTCGTCAAATTCAACATCGCGACCTACCACCACCTTGTCGCTGCTTGGGTTGTATAACTTGTTTCTTTTTGAATCGTATCATAGCCAACAAACACATGATTGACACTTCGATTGTCAAGCTTTGCTCTCCCTTGATGTGGCACATGAGCATAGGCTATGCTTCTAAAGATTCTCAAGTGCTTGACACATGGTTTTCTTCCACTACATGCTTCTTGAGGAGTTTTATCTCTAACATTTCTTGTTGGAGACATGTTATTCAAATAAACTGCACAAGAAACAGCTTCAGCCCAAAATTCCTTGGGCATACTTTTAGCTTTCAATATACATATTGCCATATTAAGAATTATTCGATTCTTTCTCTCTACAATGCCATTTGTTGAGGTGAATAAGGTACTGTTAAAGGGCGACGAATTCCATGAGATTGACAGAAGTCATTAAATTCATTTGAAGTGAATTTGCCTCCTCTATCGGACTTAGAGCTTTAATTTCATAGCCAATTTCTCTCTCCACAAATACTTTGAAATTTTTAAAAGCAGCAAAAGCTTTAGATTTTTGGTTCAAGAAATAAATCTAAGTTTTTCTACTTAAGTCATCAATGAAGAGCAAAATGTATTTACTTTTATCAAAAGAAGGTGGATTGATTGGCTCACACACATTAGTGTGAACAAGCTGGAGCGGCTTGGTTGATCTTGCATAGCCTCCTTTGGAAAACTCTTCCTTGCATATTTTTCAAGAAGACAAGCTTCACACAATTAATTTGGATGGTTGATTGATGGTATCCCATGTACCATGTTCTTTTCTCCCATTGATTTGAGAGCTTCAAAATTCAAGTGCCCAAATCGCATGTGCCAACACCATGGTTCATCTTGGACATTAGCCTTCAAACACTTTGCATCAATTATCTTAAGATTTAGAGAAAATAATCTATTCTTTGCCATATAAACTTTAGCAATTAGAATTCCACTTGAATATCTAAGCCAAATATGGATATCTTTCATGTGGATGTCATATTTCTTTTCAAGAAGTTGGCCCAAACTCAAAATATTACTTTTTAATTTTGGCACATGATAAACATCTTGAATTAGCTTGTGACTACCATCTTTACAGGAGATCGGAATCGTACCTATCCCTTCGACTTGAATCTTTGAGGTATCTCCAAAGGACACGTTACCTCTCACCGTTTTATTGATCTCCACAAACTTCTCTTTGCATCCACACATATGATTGCTTGCTCTATTGTCCAAATAGCAGGAGCTAGAATCATCCATGTCTTCTTCCTTGAGTACCAGCAATAATGTTGACTCGTCTTCTTCTTTCTTGTCATCGATAAGGTTAGCATTTTCATCAACATTGCTACGACATTCCCAAGAGTAATGGCCAATTTATGAGAATTATAACAATTAATTTTTGATTTGTCATACCTTTGTCCATTATTTTCTTGGTAGTAGCCACGTCCTCTTCCTCCTCTTTGAAGTGGTTATCATTACTTCTTCCTCTTCCATGACTGCCATAGCCTCGTCCTCGTCTATTCCTTCGATAGCTTTTTTCGCCTCCATAATTCTTAAAGCATGCTTGAGTTTTAAGAAGTTTCTCCAATGGCACTTCTTGTCTCCTCTTGATCTTTTCTCCATGGGCCTGTAAAGAACCCTCCAATTTCTCCACCGTCATAGAATCTAAATCGTTAGACTCCTCAATAGTATAATACCCCAAACTTTAGATAGAGACCCACATTGGCAAAACACAAAAGGGATGCTGGGTATATAAGTTAATAAGCCTTAGACCCTATTGATGCATTTTAAACCCGTGAGGGCCCAGGCCCAGAGCGGACACGGTCACTAGCGGGCTGGGCTATAACACATTATGGACCGGTCAAGAGAGATGGCAAAAGGAGATGGAAGAAAAAAAATTTAGTAGTCTTTACAATACACAAAGGGAAGACACGAACATTGGTAACCAATAGCGCAATCTAGTAAACATGTCTCATTTCTCTTCCTGCTCTAAGGAATTCAAACATTGAGAAATAGTCATTCATGTTTAACAATAAGAAAAGCAGAAGTACAAGGTGTTTGATGAATTTCTTAAAAGAGTTTATATTTACTTAATTAGAGCGAGTGAGTACCTATTAACTTAGAATTGTTCTATCAAAAGTTTAAATGATTTATTATGATATATGTGCATAAATTTTCAGATTTTTGTGTTATTCTTATATGCCATTTTCATGTTAAAAATTTATGAAGAAGCAAGAATCTTTAGAAATACTTTTGAATGTTTATTTCATTCTTATATCATGCTTTACAATTAAGGATACCAGCATGAGTATGTATATGATGTCCAAAAAAAGATTTAGACTTGAAAAGTCACAAGAAGAAGTTTTAGAAAGAAAAGATTTTGGGGAGTATCATTTATTCTGAGAATGGGTCATCATCCAGGCTGAGGGTCCTGACAAGGTATTAACTTTCTGAAACTATTTGTGTCAAAGTAGGGAGCACACGAGCCGAGGGTCTCGTTGCTGAGAATTTACTTAGCCATGCTAAGGTATGATACATGAGCATTGAGAACCATGAAGCGAGTGGCACCTCGTGGATTGGGCATATTCGATCAGGTTGGGATCGAGCCCATGCCGATCACACAGTGACTAAGACATAAATAGGTTAGGATAGTTGGAACTCCCAAAGTATATAGTGAAGTATTTTTTTTATAAGAAAGAAAAAAGAAAAGAATTTCTTTTAGAATATTCATAAACTGCTATTATGCAATTATTTTAGAATTGTTCTTATAAGCTTTTTTTTTTACATGCATTTAGAATCTTTGTTCGTAATGTATATGATTCGTCCCCTGTCGTTGACATATACTGAGTAAAATAGATCATACTGACGTTCTCTTGTAGGAACCTACGTTAGTCTACGGTACAACGTAGGAACCAATTTTGTAGGTGAGCAGGCTATAGGTTAAGACTTCCCTCTCTTCTAGTGCTATTGGTGAGCTCCGCTTTTGTTCGTGGAGTATTCCTTAGAGTAATCTTTACTTAGATATTTTGTTTTTTACTTAGAGAACTGGCCAGGAAATCTCATGTTCTGAGCAGTGCGTCATTTTATCAGTAGAGGCTTCATAGACATAGTCGTTAGGTTAAGATTCAGATTTTTTTTTATAATAACTTAGCATTGTTTCAGTGATTACTACGAATAAAGTTTTGGAGTTGGTTTATTTTAGATATTTAAATTAATTAAAAGTAATTGATTAAAGTATTGTCTTGTTGCATATAAATTTTGAAGTTATAATAGATTTGATAAGCGCAAATGGTTCACTCAATCATGTTTAGTGATCGGGTGCTGGTCACGGCATGTTCAGAAAATGGGTCGTGACAAACTTGGTATCAGGCAAACCTCAGTGCTGAGTCTAGGCGATTACCATGCGATGGGGCAAACCTCAGCGAGGATGCTGAGTCCACAAGAGGGGGTGTATGTAATAACCCAGACTTTAGATAGAGTCCCACATCGGCAAAACACAAGAGGGATGTTGGGTATATAAGTTAACAAGCCGTAGACCCTAGTGACACGTTTTAAACCCGTGAGGGCCCAGGGCTAGAGCGGACAGTATCACTAGCGGGCTGGGCTATTACAAAGATCACATACCGCAAAATCAAATTTAGGTGTTAAAGTTTAAAGGATCTTTTCTACCACATGGACATCTTATATGTCCTCTCTGTATCTTCTTAATTGATTCACAACAGGCTTCACTTTGGAACAATAATCTGAAATTCATTCAGATTCTTTCATTTTTAAAACTTCAAAATCATCCCTTAGAGTTTGAAGTTTTACCTTCCTCACCTTGTCAACTACTTGAAGAGAATTTTGTAAAATCTCCCAAGCTTCCTTTGAGGTGGCAGCATCTATCACCTTCTCAAATATGGCATCATCCAAACATTGGTGGATGAGCGTGAGGTCTTGTTGATCCTTCTTCTTTGTCTTTGTGAATACATCTTTTTTCATTTCGAGGCATATTTTCCTCATTATTGGGCTTTGCATACCCTTTGTCAATGATTTTCCACACATTCTGGAAGCCAAGAATAGCATTCATGCGTAGACACCATTCTAATAATTATCTTTTGTAAGACGGGGTACTGAAAAGACATCGGACCATTATTCTCCATGGCTCTGATACCACATTGTTGGGAAAAATAATATCCACTATAAATAATGATAATACAAAAGAGTAATAATGACACCAAATCTTTCAATAGGGTAAAATACAATACTGGAAAGGAGCAATATAACACCATTAAAATATTAAAACTCGGTAGTGTCAAGAGACTACTACAACTTCAAAAGAAATAATACTCTTTATTTTAAAAACCTCACTACAATATTACTCCCACCCAATATTTATATCATAGAGTACAATCTGTGGATTACTCTCTCTGGCTTCTCTATCAATTTTGGTGTGCTAGAAATGAAGAAATGAGGCTGCAATTTACAGAGTGAACTGCTGTCCAAATAAACTAATCAAATCGATTGGTTTCAAGTTGCATTGGTTTGGTTTTGGCAAAATCATATTTGCCTTTTGCAAAATCGGACTTGTCTTTGTAATTTGCAAATGCAAGTTTCAGCCATCTGTTCAACTTGTTGTCTTCTTTTTCTTTTTCTTTTATTTCTTTTTTATTTAAAGGGGTCCCACAGTTCTTCTGGAAAAAAATACTAACCTAATAGCGTCATGTAATTTGACGAATTGACGTTGGTTTGTTTGGATCAATATTCTTTGACCTTTCAATAAAAAGAGACAACGATTATTGTCACCAGAATTATAATAGGGTATGAAACAAAAGAAAGAAATGGGTTGCTAAATCTCTCTTGGACTGTGCCTTGCCTTTTTTAACATGACAAGGACTTGCACGACTAAGATAAAAGAGTTGGTGATAAAGGTGGCATGTGAGCCGGTCCAGGACCAAAGTGGGGTAAGTGGGCCGGTCCTCACGTTCTCGATCCTGGGCCGGTCCCATTTTAAACGGGCCTCACGATCCCGGTCATGTTGATACCCAATTTTTTTCTATAATACTTTTAAGTGCATACGCACTTTCAAAACTATGCATTAACATCGATTTATATTTTTTCATAAATTCTATATTTTTAAATTAATTTATTCTAGTATTTTATTTATATAAATAATTATAAAATTGCATCACAAATAATTTTATAGAATTTTATGATTTAATATTGCCATTTATAGTCATATTAAGTTCAAATTATTTTACAAATGGCCCGATTTACACTTTTTAGTTACAATTGCAATACCTTTACAATTATAGCCCATGCATACATTATTGCATTATTTTACCAGAAAATGGTCCATTGTATATTTTAAAAATAGCGAATAATTATTTTAAAACACTTCTATGCATAAAAAAATTTTATTGTTAATTATTTTATAAAATAATTATTATTCAATTACTTGGGTATTTAATAAACAGCCCCTTTATTTTCAGCTCTAACCCCTTTTAAACCAGCCCAAAAACCCGTTCTAATTTGGCTCAATCCCCTTAGGCCCAAGTCTGATACCCGACCCAAGACCCCGTTCAATCTTGACCGTTGATCATTTAGATCAACGGTCCACAACCCTCTTACCTTAATTAAACATAAACGACCCCCCACCGTCACCCCTTCCCCTTTCTCTCTAAACTCTCTCAACTAAAACCTAGTTCTCAAGCGCCGTCACCGGCGTATATCTCAATCTTGTAATGTTTTCTTATCGTCTCCGACCGATCATGGCCTCCTACTCACTATGGTTCTTTGGCTTTTTAGATCCTTGAGAGGATCTCAAAGAACCCAAGCGGTTCTGGATTGAAACCTTGCTTGTTATCCTGTCTCAGGCCATTTTCTCGACCATGAGTGAGAGATTTCTCTTTATTTTATTACGAATCTATGGTTTCTAAACCTATGCTCTCATCTCTATTATGTTTTCTATAAACCCTAGTCTATTAACTTCGATCTTTTCCAGATCTGTATAGATCTGAGATGAATTGAGCACCATTACATGTTTTTCTCAAAAAAGTTCTGGCTTTAGTAGATTATTCTTGCTTTTCCCTAAAACTAGGGTTCATTACGAGTTGTTTTTTTCAAAGGTTTTCTGACTTCTAAATTTTTAATCGATTCTCTTTTCATCTTCTTGACTAATTTTTGTAAAAGATACTCAAACCCTAGTTGATTTTATGAGATACTTTGATTTTCTGACCTTTGCTTCGATTTTGAGTCTTTCAGTGTTACCAACTGTGTTAATTCACCCTTTATTTTCTGACTTACACATTTTTCTTCGTCAAATCCATTATTTTGTAGTTTTTACCTAATTAATCTCTATTAGGTTTTGCATCTGTTTCCGGCTAATTTCTGTACTTTTTGTGAAGTTTTACTTAGCCAAATTTCTATTTGTGGAAGTTGATATTTCTTTCTAGAAATCAGTATTACTTTGAAATTCTAGCTGATTGATTTGCTCTATCAGAGATTCATGTGCATAATTCTTGATTGTTTCCTTGTTTATGACCTTAAGTTAGTCATCCATGCCTTATTTAATTGTCTGTATATGTGTGGATATTTTCTAATTCTTTACATGGTACGATTAGGGTTCTTTCCTTAATTAGGCCTCTATATTACCGTTTGATCAAGGAGTCTATTCTGAACTCCCTTATTTGGTTTGAACTCCTTGCCTTAATTAATCCCTATTATTACCGTTTGGCTAATTGCCCTTAATTAAGGGAGGTTTATGCTAAACTCCTTTGTATGATTAAATTTGGTGACCCCTTAATTGCTGGTTTTTGATTCCTTTACCTTATTTTTGCTCTACTCTTGAACTGCTATATAAGCACTCTTATTTTACCTCTCAAATATGAACACTAAGTTCAGAACACACACTCACACTTAAACTCTCTCTTTTTTCTCTGCTACTTGTGATAACCATTGGTCTAGCCGGCTGAAAGCCAGGGCTAGACATTGGAACTACACTTGCTTTACACTCTACACTTTCTTCTTTAACTGGTATATCTCTAGTTAAATTTTGAAACTCAACTCCATGTGTTCCATTCCTGCACTAGTTCAATTGACTATGTATCCAATTTGTTTCCTTGTTTACTGCTTTATTCAACATGTCTAAATTTTGCCTTCTCTTGTTCAATGTGTAATCAACATGTCTAAACTTCATACCTGT
>MU741347.1:105527-118171 GCA_026770625.1 Nicotiana glauca
CCCCCCCCCAACTGGTGTAATCATGTTAGTCACTTAGTCTCCTAATGCATTCGATTGGCCCTAATTGTATGACCAACCCTGTCTTGTGAACCCTTGTCTTCAACATGACTTTTACACCAGTTTTTCTCTATGGTTTAACTGCATGTTACCATGATTGACTTGTTCAGTGGACTCCTAGTTGTTCTATGCATTTGTCATCTCAAATGTTTTCCCTGTTTATGTGGTTTCAACTCTATATGTTCCCAATCCCCTTCACCCCCGTTTGTAGATCTGTTTGTTATGTGTTTGTGAATCTGGGCATTCCATGATTAATTGGTTGTTTGCTGAATTTGCTCTCCTCATAAATACTTTCAAAAATGTTCTTCTACTCTTAGTATTCTTCTCTAAACTGTTGTCACTCCTAGCATCTTCTTAAAATTGTTTTCGAGTTCTGAAATATTTTCACTTCTAAAATGTCTCTACATTATTTTACTATGTCTTTCAAAATTATGTCAAGCACTCTCACTTTACTCTTAGATTATCAGGTTCTGCCCCTCTGGTGTATGTACTGCTTAGGGATCCTTGATATTCCTCAGAACTCTGGCACACCAGGGATGGTCCTTCCACGTTGCACATAACCAATCCTCTATTTGAGAAAGGTCTTGGTGTAAGCATTGCCTGGGATCCTTTAGGTCCTTAGGGAACTTTGACACATCAGGATACACTATTGGCTGTAAGATTCTTGGCATCTAAAACTATTTTGAAGGCATGTCATCCCCAGGTTTACTTTGGGCCTAATTCAGGCTCCCTATAGTATAGTTTACATTTATTTACGTAATTCATTCGATCTTGGTCTATAATAATATTCTTTGTAAACAAATATTGGGGTAATTAGTAAAAATGGGGGTTCCTATACGATATCTTGTGGGGAAATCGGGTAGAAATCATGATTTAGGTTTATTATGTTGATATGCAATAGAAATCATGCTTCAGGTTTATATTATGCAATAGATATCATGCCTCTAGGTTTGCTATGCCTATTTGTATTGAAACCATGCCATAAATCTGTGCATTAGATATCCTGCCTTAAGATACTCACGTTTACTGCCTTTGCATAGTAGAAAACATGTTATAGTTCATCACTTCATTTCTGATTCTACATAAGTTGTTATCACCTGGAAATTCTGTCATTAAGCTACTACTGTAATCACGCCTAATAAAATGACCATCTCTCTCTATGCATTAGAAATCCTTCCTTAGAACTCTGTTTGCATTTTGCTTTAAATTGTCTTTATGTTTCTTAAATGTATAATTATCTATAAATGGGTTTAAAGACAGCCCCAACACATAGATATCATGTTCTAGTATAAATATGCATGAAATTAGCTTTTTGTAACATTAATCGACTGGATCAGCATGCCTATACGACTGAATGACCTCAAGTTGTTTTAATTAGTTCCCAGAATTATGATTGCACACAGACCCCCACCTAGGAAAGCCCTAGGTAATTAATGGTCTAAAACTATGAAATTATACTCTATCTATTTGTAAAATTTTCCAGGTTTAACAAGCTTTAAAATTAGTAGGCAAATTGATTAGGATTCTGTCACTTCGCCTTAAAACAAATGTTGCATATTCTATGTTTGTGATGTTCACCTAGATATCCTGTTATAGGACCTTCTGAAATTCTTTAAAAAATCTGTTGTTTGAGATGTGCTAATTATCTGTTTACGTGTGGAGGCAAATATGAGTCCCTAATTGTTTCTTGTTTGACAGTCCTATGTGTTCTTTGTTGTCGCTTAGATTTTCCCTTTTAAACACCTTAGGAGGGTCTAGTACTGCCTAAATTTAGAAGTCCTAAATACCTCCAGGACCACAATGAAGGGACGGGTAAAGCACGCTTAGAGTTTGTTAATTAAACTCGCTTATATTACCGCTAAGGAGAGGTAATGGGTAGTAAAAAGGATATGATGACCTGTATGCTAATGCCACGTGTAACCCTTCTATTTGAGGAAGGCTTACCGGGTATTGTACAGATGTGATCCTATAGGCTAATCAACTTAGTACTTCCCTTCCTTCATTTACATATGTGTGCTTAGACTATCTATCACTAAACTTCCTTTATTCACATATGTGTGCTTAGACTACCTATCCTAAACTCCCTTTATTTGAAAACGTGTGCTTATATTGCTTGCCTGTTAAATGACTAATTCACATAATTGAGTTCGGCCAGGACCCACCGTTGTGGACCGCGAAGGGTGCCTAACACCTTCCTCTCAAGGTTATTTCGAGCCCTTAGCCTAATCTCTAGTAATGCAAACTAGTTACATAAGTTAATTGCTCTAGGTGCCCTAACGCACCTTAATCTATTAAGTGGTGATTCTTCAAATACCCAATTTCCAAAAGGAAACAAGTTGCTCCCAATAAATGTCAAAACCCGGACTTCCGCGAGGAAAAAAGGGGGCGCGATAGCATGGCGACTCTGCTTGGGATATTTTAGTCTCTTACCCTAACGAATTTGTTTTGTGAATTAGTCCCAGCATGCTTTATTTTGTTGATACAACCTTCTCTTCCCCCTTATTTGGATTTAATTGCTTATTTTTATGATTTCTTTTATTTCCTGAAACGGACTTGTCTCTTTGTTTCTTTTTCGCAACTATCTTTCAATTATTTAAATATCATATTTATCATTTTTAACGTGCAAATACTTGACAATATGCTATTTATTGTTGAATAAATCATGCTTAACATCATATTCCACTCGTGCGTAATCAAGCCTATAACAACGCTTGATGAGTGTTTGCGCTCTTCCTATATATCACCCTTTTAAATTTGGAAAGGCGTATTTGCGGTAAAACTAGTTGATCAGTGGTACGTTCGACGGTTCTGTGCATTTCCCCCTCAACTTGTCCGCTTGAGGGTCCCAGTCTACACCTCTATATAATAACCTTACTCTGATTAATTGTTCATGCATCATGGTCAAACATAGCCGGGTTAATATGTTGTCCGCATAATAACTAAGAAAAGCCTCACCCAAAAGTCCATCGGATTTTCCATAATCCAACAGACACGACCACGATTATGTGCATTAATTTGGAGAAGTAAATGCCAATATACTAATCATTATTGTATAAATAGACGAACCTGGAGGGTGAAAGGACCTAACCATCTTTTGTTTTGCAGAAATGAGGCACAAAGTCCCCCAGTTCAGCATGGTCAGTAGCGTACCTTCACTTTTGTTAGATTGATGGAGGGATCTTCCTTCAAGTGACCAGAATCAAGTAAAATGAATTCTAGAAAATTTTCCTTCTTTGTTGGACCTTCAGCCAAACAAAATGTTGATCGAGGTTGCCACTATGTTTTGGGACAAGGAAAGGGCCGTGTTCCGCTTTGGGGGCATAGAAATGACCCCTCTTCTGGAAGAAATAGGGGGATTTGCTGGGTTGCCTTGGGATAGTCCTAGCTTATTAGCACCTGAAATCGCACCACTAAAGGCTTCCTTAAGATGATGGGGCAGAAGAAAAATGATGACTTGGAGTGCCTGAAAAATTCCTACATACCTTTCGACTTCCTCTATGAAAGATACGGTCATAATAGCTCTTACTGTATTTTTGATGATAAGTTCTCAATCATTTCCTTGGGTCGGGTTCATCGTAGGGTATTCACGTTCATTGTGTGTTTCTTGAGCATGCTGGTATTCCCAATCTAAGAGGATAGAATCCATACCAGGGTAGCCAGGGTGGCCAAAACTATGATGGATGGGATCGAGGGTAAGACATATACCATTGTCCCTATGATCATTGCAGATATGTATCGGGCCTTGGAACGCTGTCAGAAGGGGTTCAGATTCTTCGAGGGTTGAAATTTGTTGCTGCAAGTTTGGCTGCTAGAACATCTCCAAAGGGGTCAATACCGTCAAGAATTTCCACGAAGACCGTGGAATGATCATATAGCTTTCCATCACCCTAAGAGGATGACATATATTCCGAACATGTTTGCTTAACCAAAAGAAGCTAAAGGATGGGTACAGTTTTTCAATAAGTTAACTAAGGACCATGTCTAGTGGAGTTTCAAGTGGTTCCCCACCGATGAATTCATCATCAGATCCGGGAATGTTCCACGCTTGGTGTTGATTGGGTTGAGGGGGATATACCCTTATACTCCCCTCAGGGTTATGAGACAGGTAGGCATGAGACAGGTTGTACCACGAGTCACTAAGATGAGTCACTCCATAACTGATTTTCAAGGTGACGCTATCCCATATAAGAATGAAGCACAACATATATGGACTTTGAAGATTATTGTGGTAAAGTATACTATCGAGCCAGACCGATATCATGCGGGTCACTCATACTTCTACCCTTCATGGTTGTATGATAATAGCAGGGATCTTCGAGCCAAGGGTTGGTCCAGGAAATAGGGTCATAGACGAAGTTGCCGAAGCAGAGGTGAAGTATAACAAGCTGCGCAAAAGAGTTCGTAAATCTGAAGCTGAGCATATGGAGCAGCATAAGGCTGACATGGAAATGATCAACGAGTGGAAAGAGAGGCTTGTTAAATCCAGCAAAATATTGGAATATCTGGAGTATATTCTAATGGAACTGGAGGGGAAAAGGAGGAAGAGAGTCACCGATTGCTAGAACGCTAAGGGAAACGAAGGAGGGCATCTAGCAAGGGCATTCTTACTGTTGAACCTGTGCGAACTGGGGGAATTGATTGACAAGAGAATCCAGTCTGGAGAAGGCCTTCTGGAACCAAATAGATTAGGTTTATTTTCTTTCTAAATGTAATAAGTCCAAGTGCCATTAGACATTGTTTATTTAGTATCATTTTGGGTCGTCTATTTTCGCATTAATGAAATGAGGCAATTGTTGGCACTAAATTTCTCCAAATTTATTTGTCGCTAGGCCCACCTCGGGCACAATAGGGCTCCCAAATTAGGATGCAAATTTATAACCCCGCAATATGTGTTTAAGTACTGCAAACTTTTCAGAATCATTACTGACTTGGCTACCTTTCGTTTTTCTTTCTTTATTTTTGATTATTCCCATTCCCCAAAGGTTGGTTCGTGCATACTGGCATCATCAGCTTATCACACAAGATCCAAGGTCCCTCCGCATTCTCCTCTTCCTAGTCCACCAAAAGGCAAGGAAAAAGCAAAAATGAAAGATTTGAACGGCGCCGGAAATGAAAACAACACAGGGGTTGCACATGCAGATACTTCTGATGGTCGGGGTACTTAGGCCCCAAATGAAGCGGTTTCACAGCTCGTACAGGAAATACTGGAACTACAGGGGATCTTGAGCATGTCTGGAATGTGGCAAACTTATCCTTCTCACTCGGTGTCCCAGACATCAGTCATCTAAACACTCAGAGCCCCGCACCACCTCAAAACACACCCAACAAGCGCCCACAAAATCTACCCGTACCTCACCATTATACAACTCCCCCATAAAATCAAACTATCCCACCACAATACCATCCAAACACCTACCATACTCTACAAAATACCCTACATGTCATTCCCGAAACCCAGAATTCCACCAATGATTACCACTACACTCAAATTCTAGGTCACCAAAACAACTCTATATATGTGGAGACCCTACCTCATTCCACTCAACCCATATCCTATGAACCGGAATCTGTTGAGAAGTACATGCTCATTAAGGACCTGGCCGAGGAGCTCAAGAAGTTGACCAGTCGAGTTCAAGGCATATATGGAGGCAAGGGAATAGAAGGTCTGAACTATCAAGACCTATGCATATAGCCGAATGTAGAACTTTCGGGTGGTTTCAAACCTCCCAAGTTCGAGATGTTTAACTGTACAGATGATCCCAAGGTTTATCTAAGGACCCATTGTGACAAGCTTGTCGGGGTCGGAAAAGATGAAAAGATCCGAACGAAGCTTTTTATAAGGAGCCTTATGGGAGATTCCTTGTCCTGGTACATCAGCCAGGACCCTAAGAAATGGTCCAACTAGGTGAGTATGAAATCTGATTTCATGGAATGATTCAAGTTTAACACAAAAAATGCACCAGATATCTTCTACATTCAAAACCTCAAGAAGAAGCCCACCGAAATTTTCAACGAGTATGCTACCCGTTGGAGGTCAGAAGCGGCCAAATTCAGGCTAGCACTAGACGAGGAATAGATGAACAAGTTCTTTGTTAGAGCACAGGATCTGCAATATTATGAAAGATTTAGTGATTATTGAAAACCATAAGTTCTCTGATATCATCAAACTTGGTGAAAGGATCAAAGAAAGCATCAAAAGCGGGATGATAACAAACTTTGAGGTATTGCAAGCCACTAATAAAGCATTGCAATCAGGGGGTATATCTAAGAAGAAGGACGTGGGAGCAGTTATGGTCGCCCAAGGACCCAAAACTCCATTCGTATACCGAACCTCTCCACTTGCATATCAAGCACCTCTTCCCACATATCAAGCACCTCAACCCATGTATCAAGTACCTCCACCCACTTATCAATCGTCACATCTACCTACATACCCAAAATATTCCCAACCAGCCACCGCCTATCACACCTATAATTCCCAAGCATCTCATTTTCAATCACCTCCAACTCGTCAAAATTACCCAAGACCATGACCTAATTTTGATTGCAGACCACCCAAACAATACACTACCATCACTGAACCTATTGACTAGCTATATGAAAGGTTGAAGGTTGCTAGTTACGTTACTCTTATCCCTGTTGTGGCCACGAAGAACTCATCCCAATGGGTTAACCCGAATAAGACTTGTCCATACCTTTTCGATATGAAAGGGCACACCATTGACGGATGTCGCACATTGAAGGATAAAATCCAGAATTTGATTGACAACAAGATCATCCAAGCAAAGGAGGCTCCACCTAACATCCTCAATAACCCCCCTCCCCTCAGATCACAAGGGTAAAGGTGTCAATATGATAGAGATGGATGAAAAATGGGATCCGAAGGGATCAATCGAACTTATCACAGAGGGTGACGACCCCAAAAAACCCATTGTCACTCTCAACCCCATTATAATGCAGGTACAACCGCCAGTGGAGGCCAAGGTAACTGCATCAGTCCTATTTGAAGTTGAGGTAGCACCCCTGCAGTTGCACCTATTCCATTTGAGGTGAAAGTAGCCACACCATTTACAGTGACAGTATCAACCACACCTCCTTTCAGCACTAAGGTTGTACCATGGACTATGTGGCTGAAGCCAGAAGAAAAAGAAAAACCAAGATGGGCGAATTTGGTGATGCACAATGGATGACTAGGACTGGAAGGGTCTATACACCCAAGCATTTAGGAGAGTCCAGTAAACAGGCCTTTAACACACCTCCCGTTATTGAAACAGGTCCAGATGGCCTCTGGAGGAAAGTACAAGCAAGGGAGTATTCAGTCATCCATCATCTGAACAAGATTCATGCTCAAATCTATCCTGTCACTGCTACAGAATTCAAAAGCACACAGGAACGCGCTGATGAAAGCATTGAACGAAGCATATGTACCTAATAACATCAAAAGTGGAGAAATGGCTAACATGGTGGGATAGTTATTGGAAAGTCACAAAATCACTTTCCACGAGGATGAGTTACTACTTGAGGGTTTGAATCACAACAGGGCACTACACATCACAGTGCAATGAGAAGACTACTTCATTACCAGGGTCCTAATTGATGGAGGATCCAGTCTTAATATTTGCCCATTGACAACAGTGAAGAGGTTGGGTAAAGGCCTATACAAGATATGAGAATGGACCATGAACGTGAAGGCATTTGATGGGTGTTAGAGAGCTACCATTAGGGAAATTAATCTCTATCTGCAAATGGGGCTACGTGGTTTGATGTCGAGTTTCAGGTGTTGGACATATCTGCATATTACAATCTGTTATTTGGACGACCATGGATACACGCCGATGGGGCTGTGGCATCAACTTTGCATCAGGTAGTAAAGTTTGAGTGGATCCATCAAGAGGTAATTATCCATGGAGATGGGAGCAACCCATTTACACCTGTCAGACTATTGCGATGGTCGAGAATAGGAGAAAACTAGGCAGAGAAACTTACCATCACATCGAGCGGGTCAATGCAATCGACAAAGATAAGTGGTGGGATGGCAAGATAGCAAGCATGATAAACTGGGAAGGGTATAAGCCTGGCAAGGGTCTTGGTAAAAATATTCAAGGCATCACCAAGCCAATACGGCCAAAGGACTATGGTACCACTTTTAGGCTGGATATCAATACAACTAGCAAGAATACAATGACTGGTAACCACAATGGCAAGGTCCGTACTATCAATTGGAGCAGCCTATACACTTGAGTCAGACTTTCCAACAGGCCAACATCATTTAGGGATCAGAGGAAGAAGAAGAACTGGCAGCCTTAAGGAACATGTTCTTGGAAGATGGGGACATGGACTGTTGTGTAATTGTTGAGGAGGAGGAGGAGGAGAAAGGCTCTACCATCTGAGTCATGGAGAAAGGATCATTCCTCAAGAATTGGACCACCAGACCATCCAAGGCCCAACGAGTCCCGAGCATCACTATTTCCTGTGTCGATGAACCAACAACTATGACATGTAATGAGACAACACAGCCAAAGGATAGTGATTCGGAAGAAGAAGATGTCATACCCGAGGAAATTGTCAGAGAAGTAGACTTTGAGAACAAGACTAAGTTCAATCTAGAAGAAACAGAAATAATCAACTTGGGAGACTCCGAAACTATCAAGGAAACCCATATCAGCATCCACCTGCCGCCATCAAAAAAAGAAAAGTACACACAGTTCTTGAAAGAGTATGAGGACATCTGTGCATGGTCATACAATTATATGACCGGGCTATGCACATCCATTGTGGCTCACAAGTTGCCCAAAAACCCGTGTGTCCACCAGTAAAATTTAAACTCAGGAAGTTCAAGCCTGACGTGAGTCTAAAGATCAAGGAGGAGGTTACTAAGCAAATCAAGGATAAGGTCCTCATGGTGGTTGAATACCTAACTTGGTTAGCCAATGTCGTGCCAGTTCCAAAGTAGGATGGGAAGTTCAGTGTCTGTGTTGATTATCGGGATCTCAACAAAGACAGTCCAAAGGATGATTTTCGTCTTCCAAACATACACATCCCAATCAACAATTGTGCCAGGCATGAACTCCAATCGTTTATGGATTGTTTTGCTGGTTACCAATAGATCTGGATGGACGAAGAGGACACTGAGAAAACGGCTTGCATTATACCATGAGGAGTATACTGTTATAAGATGATGCCATTCGGTCTAAAGAATGTTGGGGCCACCTGCATGAGGGCTATGACTACTATTTTTCATGATATGATACATAAGGAGATCGAGGTATATGTGGACGATATCATCATCAAATCCAAGAAATCCATAGATCATATAGCCGATTTGAGGAAGTTTTTCGATAGACTACAGAGATATAACTTGAAACTAAACCCCGCAAAATGTGCATTCGAGATTCCTGCTGGAAAGTTACCTACGTTCATTGTCAGCCATCAAAGGATAGAATTGGATCCGTCAAAAGTCAAAGCCATCCAGGAGCTATCACCGCCGAAGAGTAAGAAAGATGTAATGAGTTTTCTAGGACATCTAAACTACATTAGGCGGTTCATAGCCCAGTCTACAGTTATATGTGAGCCGATTTTCAAGATATTGAAGAAAGATGCTACAACTAGTTGGACCGAAGATTTTCAAAAGGCTTTCAACAAGATCGAGGAGTACTTATCAACACCACCAGTCTTGGTCCCGCCAGAGCCAGGTAGACCCTTGCTACTCTACCTTGCAGTGCCAGATGGAGCCTTTGGCTGTGTTCTGGGGTAGCACGACTAGACAGGGAGAAAGGAACAAGCTATCTATTACCAGAGTAAGAAGTTCACTCTATATGAAGTGAGGTACTCTCTATTGGAACGTACCTGATGCACTCTGACTTTGATAGCTCAGAAGCTGAGGCATTACTTCTGTGCCTACACAACATACCCCATATCAAGGATGGATCCCTTGAAATATATTTCAGAAACCCATGCCCACTGGCAAGCTGGCTAAGTGGCAAATCCTATTGAGCAAGTTCGACATTGTTTATATGACTCAGAAAGTAGTCAGGGGACAGGCACTGGCAAATCATCTTGCTAAGAATCCTATGGAAGGAGAATACAAACCCCTGAAAACCTATTATCCCGATGAAGAGGTGCTATTCATAGGATAAGATATTGTTGAGTCCTACGAGGGTTGGAGAATGTTTTTTGACGGAGAGGCAAATTTCAAGGGAGTCGGCATTGGAGCCGTCTTGGTATCAGAAACTGGCCAACATTATCCAGTATCTGCTAAACTCAGATTTACCTGCACCAACAACATGGCAGAGTATGAAGCCTGCATACTAGGGCTCAACATGGCCATCAACATGAATATTCAGGAGTTGCTGGTATCGGTGATTCAAATTTTATTGTGCACCAGGTACAAGGAGAATGGGCCACCAAGAATTCTAAGATATTCCATATTTGCACCTTGTGCAGGAATTGAGAAATAGGTTCACGAAGATAGAGTTTCGGCATGTTCCCAGGATTCAAAACGAGTTTGCCAATGCATTGGCCACTTTGTCATCCATGATACAGCATCCCGACAAGAACTTCATCAATCCCATCTCGGTAAGGATCCATGGCCAGCCGACGTATTGTTCCCATTTTGAAGGAGAAACAGACGGGAAGCCTTGGTTTCCCGATATCAAAGAATATTTGGCAAGAAGGAAATATCCTAAGCATGCAAATCATACTAAAAAATGTACGCTTCAGAGATTGTCCAATAATTTCTTCCACAACGGAGGAACCTTGTACAGAAGAACTCCTGATTTGGGATTGCTAAGGTATGTCAACGCAACGGAAGATTCAAAGCTACTTGAGGAGATACATGCTAGAACCTGCGACCCGCATATGAATGGCTTTGTCTTGGCCAAAAAGATACTTAGAGCCGGTTATTTTTGGATGACCATGGAGACAGACTGCGTCCAGTATGTTCGAAAATGATACCAATGCCAAGGACATGCCGATATGATAAAAGTGCCGCCAAATCAGCTCAATGCAACAAGCTCACCTTGGCCATTCGCCACCTGGGGAATGGATGTCATTGGTCCAATCGAGCCTACCATCTCAAATGGGCATCGGTTCATCTTGGTAGCTATTGATTATAAGTCACCTTGGCCTGAAACCATGAAAGAAACAAACTTAGAAGGAGGAAGGTCCGGGCGCTGAGCAGAACTTACAAAAAATTACATGCTCACAAATCCTGTCAATCTCACTGAAAATAAGTGAGGCGTCAAGTCAGGGTTTTTCTCGGATGCAGCGAAAAGCCTTTCAAATGCATCTTTATCTCCGACGGGCGCCCCCACATCGAAGATCCTTTATTTTGGGCATCATGTATCTCCCTCGGAGGTAAAGTTGGTCCCAGAGGGGAACCTCTCACTTCAATAACCCCGACTAGATCAATCGGGGTCGTTTCTTATTTTTGGAGAGCTTCAGAACTAGTCTTCTCCGGATCGCCTACCGAATGTATCTTAGTTCGAGGAATATTTTGGCTGTCAACCGGCTCGGGGATATTACCCGATGCACCCTCGAAGGCCTCTTTAGCCCGAGGTAGGGAAATAACAGCACCAAGTTCCGATTTAAAAGCCACCGACTCAGTAATATGTGGGACGATCAGGTTTTCTCCCCCCTCAGATGCTACCGAGGAATCATTTTTCTCCTCGCCTTCAGCTCGGGGACTCCCCAATACTTCTGGAGTTAAGGCTGCTGAATCAGCCGTAGGTCTTCCCACTTTGGACTTCTAGGATCTCGAAGGCTCAATCGACGATTTCCTTTATTTTTCTTCTCTTTGTCAGATTTTGGGGTATTCGCATCCCTGGGCGATGCTTCTCTCATCAAGGTGGCCTTTCCCAGACCTGCGCAAATACAAAATATAAACATGGGGAATGAGGGCGCAATTGGTGATAGTTCTTGTGAGAGATTCAGTTACAGCAGAAGTGAGGACTCACCATGGTTCTTGGCATCCCATCAAGCCCTAGACAGGTCATGCCACATGTGCTCAACATATGAGCAAGTCGAATCTAAATGGCTAACCCAGCCTGAGAGATCCTTAACCACGCCAGGGTACATCATGGCAGCAGCATCAGCAGAGGAAGTCAGTTCATGGGAAGATTGATCCAAAGGGAAAGAAAATAACTAATTCGCGTATCCACTTACGTTTCGTGTTCCACATTTTAGGGAACGGCATTTTTCCCACCGGAATCAGGTTCGAGGTCCTAACTCGGACAAAAAGGCTCATCCACCCTCCATTCCAAACCTTGTCAGTACACGTAAAAAGACTTTCGAGGCCCGATATTGGAGCTTAATCAGGCCCCTGTGGAAGAGTCGTGAACTGTACATCCTGATCAGATGGTCGAGGGTGAAGGGCATCCCCTCAATCATGTTGGCAAAATATCTGATCATGTAAAGAATACGCCAAAACCATGGATGAATTTTGCTGAGAGTCACTCGATATCGTTCACGGAATTCGAGGATCACAGGGTCTATTGAGGCAAGGATAGCTCCACCGGGCCAAGAGTAAATGGATAGGTATACACACTAAGGAAGACAACCTTGTATGTATATCCTCCCCCCCCCCCCCA